>VZTV01066746.1:3752-32941 GCA_013400875.1 Anhinga rufa
CAAGTCTATGGTAGAGAAGGAGGGAAGTGTCAACATGGGGGCAAGGACTGGCATTAGAGCTATATAGATAAACCAGCAATAAGTGGAGGATGGCCCTCCTTTTGGTTACAGCCAAGATCTTACATCATTTTGAATTAGCACAAATAAAACTGTACGCCACAACGCTTATGTTCTATTACATATCTGCATATGCCCTGTAATACATTCAGTAAACAATTTTTAGGAACATTTTAGAGTTTTAATTTAGAATTGGACTGTTATTTTGGATCCCAGAAATTTAAAAGCCAACTAGCTTAATCTGAAATGTGTTTGACCTCATGGTAACGAAGGCAAAGGATCCAGTGAAAGGCAACACACCCATACTTTTTTTTATAAAAGAGATATCAATTTTACACTTATGTGTTCGACCATTTCCAGAACCCAAGTCAATTCTGAAACATCTGAAGTGGGGAATCTCAACTCTCAATTGTACATAAAGCTCCCACTTGAAACCCTGCAGAGCTGCGTGAAACAAGATTTCAAGTTAATCTCTGGGCACTGAAAATCTGAAATAGATTCAACATGGAATATGCCTGTCCCAAGTCAGGCAAGTAAAATTCTTCAGGGTGTGAAAAGGAAAATACATGTTTGGGCAGAGGAAAACCTCAGCACTCAACAGAAAGACTGGGAAGCATTAGACATTTGTTGTGGTTATGAAGCACATACTAGAATAAATGCACTGATAGTTCAACAACATAGCAAATCTCAATTTGCATTCAGCTTTACCAGTTGATTGTCATGGCCACATGCTAAATAAAAGATAAATATAAATAAATAAAAATACACAAGTTTTGATTCCTTCTCCCTCCTATATATTTAAAAGTGCATGGCAATGTTAAGGTTCCTGTTGATTTTCTGAAGGTGCCTCAATAAAACCATCTAGATAAAAAAAATAACTCTAAGTAGAAAGAATTAATTGTTTTGAAGAGAGATGATACTATGAAAAAAATCATAGCCTAGCCAGAGCTCTACATTTGTTCCAGCCAGCAGTGTAAGAACCAACTTGGAAAAGAGCTTTTTCTAGGTACTTCAGGAAAGTTCTGTACCAGTGCGGGGCTGCAACTACAGCTTCCTGAAAGGCATGTACCAAGTAGCAGAAACCAATTATATTCTGTATGCACAAGCAATTTGTATTCTGTTGTGTTCATCAGTACTGCAACTGGCTTTGTGCAAAGTAAGAAGCTGGTTAAAGAAAATATAGTAACCAGTAGCCAATGTTTTCTTATGAATTTGTGTTTGAATACATGCTTGGTGACAGCTTTGAATTATTTGAAGTTTGGAAATTTATACATAGAAAAACAGAATCTGCATTTTCTTAAAACTTGCCTTAAGGAGCAAATGCTGCGATGTACATTCTGAGTATTAATACCAATTATTTAAACAAACTTACACCAAATGAACCTGAAAATTAACAAGCTATCAAAGCAAGACAATTAGGAAGACTATTTCAAACAGCCACCATAAACATGCAGGCAACTGTGCCAATTATCTTATGAGCAGATGGGGCTAACAATCCTCCCTAATGCTCAGTATGGGTCACACACAGAGATTTGCTTCTTAGGCTGATTAATAAATTAAATATAAGGAGTTGTTAAAACAACATTGAGGTTCCCACTTGAACTGCAATGACAAAATACAAACCCCAGAAATCTGTTGCTGCTAACTTGACTTGTTCAAAAACGTGTACTTTTTTGGCCTTTCCACTTAAGTGGTTAAAAAAACCTACCATAAAGCAATAAACATACTGCTCTCTCCACAGTATCCCAGCGCCAAGACCTCAACAAGAGAAACATATGCGATCTTCTCCTAGATGTACTACGTGGGGTTTGTGTTTGCTTCAAATCTTAATCAGATATTTACTCAGTTATCATAAAGACTCAAGACTCAGAGATAAACATCATGAATGAGCACTAAGTATTAACAAAGCTTCACAGCTTTTGGCTAATACCCACCACTGCAATTTCAATTAATTCATCACGACCAGTACATGACCTACAAAAATGTCTGATAATTATTAAATATAATTGTGATGTTTAGGCTCTAATTTAGTTCACTACACAATTTTTGTACAACATACTTATTTCTATTTCTGTTTGGCTTTCTCCTTTTTGTAGGTTTATTTATTTTATAAAAACATGCAGCAACTGTTTGCAAGACTTCCTCTAAGTGTTGCAATGGCACCCTCACAGGCAGCTCTGGAGCAAAACTACCGTAACAGAGTACTGCTGTAAAAAAAAATTTATTGCAGCCAAAGCCACTAAGAAATTGGAGGGAAGGGCCAATTGAAACATACTATTTAAAATAACATTTAATTTGAGATGAAGCTAAGAAATACCCCGTTGTCCCCATGAAAATGTGCCTCTTACAGCAGAAAATAAGAAATAAACCAAAGAGTGTATAACGTATGTCATTCCCAGGGCAATACAGGAAAAAGAATTTCTAAAAAAAGCACTAAAGACTTAATTCGAAGTCTCAACTTGAAGTATAGGGGAAAGCGTGGCTTTGGACTTACATGTACTTGAAAACTTAAGATCCACTTATACTCAGAATAGTCTTCCTCCAGGGCAGTTAAACCTCTTGAACTTCTAATCACTGCAATTACTCCGTTTAGGTTTTTTTGTTTGTTTGTTTTAACGTTTCTAGAACCAACCATCCAAAACATAAGTTCTGATATGATTTCCTCTACTTATGTAGCTGAATGTAACCCAGCAACGACGACTAATGGGACCTCTGCTAACTAGGGATGGAGGCAGCTTTTGTTTAACCAAGAATTATCAGAACATTTACCTTAGAAGTCCTGTCTACTGATCTGACCAGACATCTACCTATGCACCTGCCCAAGCTACTCTGTAAATGACGAAGAAGATGGGGACAGACAGAACTAAAACCACTAAATAAATTTACCAGTGACAATATGCACTACTCACATAAGGTTCATGGCTTTGTAATACATTCTTACTCCTTTCTGAGGTTCAGCAATGAAGCTATTTGTACTGGATTTTGATAAAGTCTGAGTAACAACTGCATCACATGGGAGAACTGATGCAACAGCGATTTCCCGAGTAACATGCTGGACTTGCCTCTGTCTTCAAGTTACTTTTTGCTCCTCTTAAGAAGTTCTCTTCCCAATTTTCCTGCAAGTGATAATACCTATAACCTCAAGTTGTTTTCTAAATACATGCCAAGGCTATTCTTTTTGGAAGTGCATATCCATCCAAAATGACTATCACTTACCTTTAGAACTGCTTTTCAATTTGACAGCAATTTTTTTTTTGTGGATGCAATTGAATTAGCAGTAGGTTAGAGTTAACTTGACTCTTGCAAGATGAAGATGACCTCTATGCCTCAATCTATGAGAGATCACAGCATCTTCTGCTCTCAGAAAAGAGTACTTGTCTGTGGAACTAATTCCTCAGAGACTGTATTTTTACCTGAACACAGCATAGCTTCCTAATATGGTCAACAGAAGGACCATTTATCCTCCCTTCTGTCCTCAAAAAAAGGCATTTAATTTTAGTATGCGAAAATAAACTATGAAAGAAAGGTAAAACAGCTCTACTTTACTCTGATACAGTACTTTCTGGTTCATCTTCAGCTTGCATCTCCCATGTGGGTTAGGTCTACTTGTCCAAGACAGACTTGGAAGAAAAATAATACTTACAAATAACAGCTAGTCTTTTTACTCACACTATGCATTATAATAAAAAGATCCAGGACATGACTACTCCTCAACAAGTTCAACAAGGTTGAGGTTCAACAAGGCCAAATGCAAGGTCCTGCTCCTGGGTCAGGGCAACTCCCAATATCAATACAGGCTGGGGAACGAAGGAATTGAGAGCAGGCCTGCAGAGAGGGACTTGGGCGTACTCGTGAGCAAAAAAGCTGGACATGAGCCAACAATGTGCACTCGCAGCCCAGAAAGCCAACTGTATCCTGGGCTACATTAAAAGAAGCGTGGCCAGCAGTGGTCGAGGGAGGTGATTCTGCCCCTCTGCTCCACTCTGGTGAGACCCCCCGCTCTGGTGGAGTGTTGCGTCCAGCTCTGGAGCCCCCAACACAGAAAGGACATGGACCTGCTGGAACGGGTCCAGAGGAGGGCCACGAAGATGATCAGGGCGCTGGAGCACCTCTCCTATGAGGACAGGCTGAGAGAGTTGGGGTTGTTCAGCCTGGAGAAGAGAAGGCTGAGGAGAGACCTTAATGTGGCCTTCCAGTACTTAAAGGGGGACTATAGGAAAGATGGGGGCAATCTCTTTAGCAANCATTTTCACAGAAGCTTAGCTGTTTTATCTGAGGAAGGCAAAGCTCGTCTTCAGCTTTACATGAAGAGGCTGAAGTCAAACTACAGAAATCAAGGCTACATGTTTAGCAGTACTAATACCCATTTCTACACAAAGACACAGAAGCATCCTTTTCTACACCATAAAGGCTTCCACAGATGTTTTCATAGTAGGTATGCCAGTATTCATAACAATGGTTACCTCTGCAGCACTTAGCTGTACACCTGTTGCTTTATACTCTGATTCTAGTCTGTTCTTCTCAGCAGCCACTGTAGCGCTCTGAAGGACCAAATCTGCTTTGAGAATGTTCAGCGATATGTGTTTCTACATAGGAAAACAGAAAACATGAAATTTTTTTTCCCCACAAGAGACTCTAAACTGATATAATCACTATCAAGCTTTAGAAACTATCAATTTTTTAGTCATAGCATACAATCTCATACAGTGTTCAGCTCTTGAACACTGCTGTCTGTCAAATTCAATGAAAAAGAAAGGTGATTTCTTAGTGACCCAAGCTCTTCAAGATGTATAGCCCCCAGGTACTTTTAATCTGTAAGCATATACATGTCACTTGCAACCACTTTTTACACCAAAAAGCACATTCTCTTTCCCTATGCAGTATACTCACATGTGAAATGTGAGAAAAGACAAAGCCATCTCAATTTTTTGTCAGAGACAGAACCCAACAGGTGGATTTTGGTGGACTTCATAAATCACATATGGAGATGGAAAAAGGTTAAAAAATAAACACATAAGATATATGCCTCTCTCACTGACAATGCAAGATGACTGACTGAACAATGACTGGTGTCTTGTGTCTTAACTGAAACAGTATATGACAA
Organism: Anhinga rufa; assembly: GCA_013400875.1. Classification (NCBI taxonomy): domain Eukaryota; kingdom Metazoa; phylum Chordata; class Aves; order Suliformes; family Anhingidae; genus Anhinga; species Anhinga rufa. The sequence goes on from VZTV01066746.1 coordinate 8,914, forward strand.
CAGAAGGAGGCTCTATTTTGGAAGTTTCAGAACAGCCTTTAGTAATCTCTAGAGCGTAGTTTGACAACTTTAACATTAAAATGCCTGCGTCTTTAAACAAGTCAGCCTCAGGAATGGTCTGGAGACTTCAAAATAAGCAACATATTCTTGACTGTGTGAAGGATAGCTTCAAACCTGAATTATGGGGCACTGTGAACACTGGTTTACTTTTTTTTTAAATGATTGGTATATAAATACAAAGGAATCCTCTCTTAACAAAAAGGAAGACAAGGTTCCAACACGTAGATATGCTCATAACTCAAGTTACAATAACTGGACTTTTCACAATAGTGGAACACATATCACATACCTTTACGACATGCATTAATTCAGTAACAAGCCTTGCTTTTTGGGCATTTAGTTCTTTGACCTTTACATTTGCCTGTTGATATTCCTTCTCTAGGTCGATAGCATCTTGTTCCAGCTGTCTTAAACTATGGGAGAAATCAATATTTGATTAATCCTGATTCAAAATAAATTGTACAAAAATACAAAAATTCTTAATGTTGGTGATGAACCAACAGTTAGCAAGAATAGGGATCTGTGTACCTAAACATTCAAAACACATTAGAGGCATTCCCAGTCTATGCACTTTAAACCCAAGAAATTAAAAATACAAAATTTTCATAATTAAAGAAACTTTGATTTTGGCTACTAAGGGCATCACTCAGCAATGATACTCCTTCACTTCTGTAAATTTCAGATGAAAAAATAAAAACAGTGTAAGGATGACATTCTTCTGCTGCTGCTAGTTCCTTGCAACAATACAACATAGGAGAGTTAAGGAGGTTTGCTTAATTCTTATGTATACTAGCAAAAAAAAATTGTCTTGAACTTACTGCAGACAATCAGAATTTTCATTTGTTTTAAATATCAAAAAGTCATAATTATGAAGAACTTCATATGAAATAATCATGTTTAGTGAGCTGCAAAGCATTTGGAGATCTTCAAAAATGGCCAAACAGGCCAAGAGGGTGATTCAGGAAACTACAAACAAATCATTCTTATTATGATCCCAGGGCAAACTGTGGAGCAAGTCCCCTAAGAAAACAATTCTAGGAGCATAAGGGAGAAGGTGATCAGGAAGAATCAGCAAGCATTTACCAAGTCTACACCATACCTAACGAACCAAATTGTAAATGAACTGTATAACAGGAGATCAAGTGGTTGCCATTTACCTCCATTTTAGCAAGGCTTTCTGTAGGTTAGCTGACAAAAGCTCACCTGCATACCCGAAAAGGAGAGAAAATAGCAGGTGGGGGAAGTCCAAACAATACTGTACCCTGGCTACCCCTAGTTCTGTATCACGTGCACATGGGTGAGTGAGGCAGCTTGTACAAGCAACAGCAGCAGGGCTGCAGCCTTGGGGGTCTGCATGTCCAGATACCAGCAACTGGTGAGACCGAGGTCCAGGGGCAGCTACTACGCAGACTCAGTGTCTGGACCCAGCTGCTGATGGGATCCACGTTACCCATATGTATGCATGTAAGTCTCACTAGGGGACCCCCTGTCCTGCTCAGACAGAATAGGAACATGATGAGGCCACTAGTACTGTGTCCAATTGCTCTTTGCGTCCATCTGTGCTGTGTGGCTAGCTGTGTGTAAAGATGTACATACGTGCTGTTTAGATGTGCTCTGTGTGAACATGTCTACTGTGAAGAGAGGCCCGGCCTCACTCCTGGTTGCACCTGGGAGCATTAAGCTGCATCAGCCCCACCTTCCTCTCAGGCTACTGGATCCAGACCCATTCTAACTTTTTCAGTGTTGTCTCCCACATTACTCAAGTTAGAAGACTGCAGTCTGGATGGATGGAAGACTATAGATAGGTGAAAAAAGTGGTTGGAGGGTCAGGCTCAGAGAGTCATGGTTAGTCTGTTGATACTGGCCTCCAGGAAGAATACAAGTGGGGTGTCACAGGATTATGTCCTGGGACCTGGCCTGTTTTACATCCCTGCCAGTGACACAGAGGGGCAGACAGAAGGCACTCCCATCAAGTTTTCAGACTACACAAAACTGGGGGGAGGAATAGACCTGCCACTCAGAGAGGTCTGCTGAGGCTGGAGGAAGGGGTCAGCAGAAGGCTCATGATATTCAGCAAGGACAAATGCTGAGTCCTGTCCCTGGAAGACAGTGGCTCTGGCACTGATAGGGCTCAGGACAGACTGGCTGCAGAGAAGCTTTGCAGGGAAGGACTTTAGGTATCAGTGTACAATGAGCTGAGCATAAGCCAGCAGTGCACCCTGACAGCAAGAAGATCCCCCGGCATCCTTGGCTGTATGAACAGGCAGGAGGAGAGTGATTTTTCCTCTCTGTTCAGCACTGCACTCAGTATTCCCCCCTGCCCCAAACATCAACAAACTGGAACAAACTTGGAAAGCAAACAAGATGGTATGGGGCCCTGCAAGAACATGATGAGGGTGCTCAGCTTGTCACAAGAGACAGCTTCAGGGCACCTAATAGCAACCCCCCACTATATACCCACAAGAAAGCCAAGAGGTGCACAGTAGAAGGATGACAGACAGTGGACATAAGTTGAAACAAGAAAGATGCAGACTGGATGTCAGTAGAAACTTTTTCCCCATAAGGACAGTCAAGCAGTAGAACAGGATGTCAAAACAGGTCATGCACTCTCCATGGAGACTTTCAAGATGCAATGTGATACAGCCCCAAAAACCTGATCTGAATTCAGTGTTGACATTGCTTTGAGAACATGGCTGGACTACAGACTACATGAAGTCCCTTCCAACCTAAGTGATTCTGTCATTGTATGTTAGTTTCAAAATTATATCCAGCTCTATTCAGATACTTATACCAATAAGAAACATGAGTATTTGAATATAGTTATGCTCACTGCAAGGATTATTTAAATAGTTTCTATCTCTACAGAAAGACATCCTCATTATACAAGAAAATTTGTAACAGCCTTGTCTGTAATTGTGTCAGGATCCTCACCCCCTACTCAAAATTCAAAGACTCTAATTATTTTTTCAAAGGTAAGGTTTTAATCAATATTTGTTTAGGTAAAGGGTCCACCTCCTGCCTTCAAACCATATTCTGTATTCTGGTAAAATACCATGACAATACGTGTATCCCCAATAAGAAACCTGAGAGCAATACTTGGCTTTGAGGCTAAGCTCACATCCACACTGATTAAAGCTGCTTCTTTTCACAGCAGCCTGGACATTTGTGACTATACAGCAGTTGATTCTGGTCCTTCTAACAACCCTGTAGCCCTATTTGTCTTTTGTTCCCCGCCCCCCAATGATGTCTTTTTCACTTTAATGCACCAGAAGTATCGCAAGAGCTGTGCACACAAGCACCAGCACCAACTTTCAGAAAATGAAAAATACTGTGGCATAAGAACATATAAGAGTATTTGAGGTACAACGTCTGCTGGGACTGTGTTACAGGAGTGGAGGGAGTGAAGCCTGGGGCAACCTCATCTACAGTGCCTTCTGGGACTGTGAGCTGAATTGAAACACCACTTGAACCATGCCCAGGTTGTCCCTTCTGACAAAGGAGTAACAAAACAACTAATTACAAAGGCCCACAAAACCAGAAAATATGTTAAGACAAATACTGTAGACAATCAGGGTCCAACTCGATCCCTGACATGCTTACTTAGTACCATTTATGTATGTTATAGTATTACCTAGATATGTGCTACCAAGACAGAAGACTATGGTAATATTTGAATAAATGAGCGCAATGACCTCTCACTGGAATCCTATGATTTTATTACAGGAAACCATCTGGAACATTGTTGATTGGCTTCTTAAAGACTGTCTTAATCTCCATTTCTAAACACCTTCTTCGTCTTCATTATCACTTTTATGTGATGCTCAACTACCGGTTACTTTGTAAGGGTAAAAGCACAGCGCAGTAAGAGGAAGCCAAAATACCTTTGTTATTAAAACTGTTCATGTTTCATAGATAATACAGCTTGTTTCCTACCTATCATACTTGACACCAATTTTTGATTCCAACTGTCTCCTCCTGTTTCCTCTCTCTAAAAGCTCCTTCTTCTGTTGCCTGAGCTCATTGTCTCTGTGTTCCAGATGTTTCTGTCTCTCAAACAATGTAGTCAAGCGCATATCCAATGACTTTAACCTGTTATTGATGTCCTGAAATAGAAGAACACACACCACTAGCATTCTTACAACAGCCATACTAACACATGCAAGTAGGCTATGCTTATTGCACAATAAAATGGGTAGCGGTTTACATCATATACAGCACAGAAATAAATTCCTACCTGTTGCTGGTCTTCCAACTGTCTTCTTTCATCTGTGTCCACTGAACTAGTGAGAAACTGTGCTGCCCTCAGGCTTGTGTTAGTAGAGAAGGTTAGGTTTGTATAAGCAGATACTTTAATCACATATTTTTCGTCTGCTGTATACAGTTGCTTAAGTTTGGTTTCTTTTATGACCTAAAAAACACACAAATATTAATCTGACAAAAGCATTACTTAAGGCAATGCTTTTCAGAACAAGGAACAAACTAGCTAAAATCCACAGTAAACAACTTTGGTTCATGCAAGACTCTGACTTGTTAACAAGTCTTTGCAAAAAGATGATGCTAAGTTTAATGCATCATTATACTTGTCATTCAGACTGGCCAGCAAAGAACTGTTAAGATACTGTCAAACAGAGTATGTTACCATAAACAATTAAACAGGTTCTGATTATTCTGGTATTACAAATAGACACTGGAAGAAACTGTTAATATTTGTACTGCATCATGGACTGTACTTTCTGTAGATGCATATCATGCAAATGTAGCCTGTGCACCAAAGAACCAAAAGTACTTAAGAAATTAATACATGAAAACATAAGGTGAGCTGTAATGCATGAACTTCAGTGAAGCAAATATATCTGTAGGAAAAAAAAAAGAGGGATAAAAATACTAGGATTATTATTTTTAAGTAACTTGTGTCAAAAGGATATTCTAAATAACCAAAGATTTACCATAACACAAGGTAGTACGGTACTTCAAAAGGTTATAAAGTGTCCAGTAAACCAGGAACACCACAAAGCCTCCATAGGACAATGTAAATTTGACTAAAGATTTTTTTCAGTTTATATACACAGCACCAGTGATATTCTCCTGGACACTGACAACCGTGTTTACTTTGCTTTACAGTTCAGACTGTAGTTGACAACAATGCTTAGAAAAAAAACATTAAGAGAAAAGTTTTTCCTCTATGACTCCCTCCACTTTTACTTTCCTCTTCCTCATTCTTAGAGCCTCAGAAACATAGAAGGCAGGAAGGACAGCTATCCCAATAAAACAGGAATTATTCTCTATTTGCAGAGCCTGTTTCCTGAGTTTCTCAAAAAAGCAACTCTTTTTCTCAGAGAGCCCAAATTAGTCTTCTGAATTCTGAACTGTTGTTCACTGTCTGTACATGATAGACAACAGATGTCCATCACAGACAGAGAAGTGAATAAGGATTTAAGTTCAAAACTGTCATGTGCATTACCCATTATAATCCAGCAATGATGATCTTGCAAGAACCCATGAAAGACTAAGGTAGGGAGATGACTCCTAGTGGGAGCTCTTAGCCTATTTCTAAGCATTCAAAAGGTTTATATACTATTTATCACACCAATTCTGACCGAAGCTATACAAATGTATTTGCTAGAAACTGAACAACTTAATGTATTAATAAAAGCAGCTTGTAATTGTTGCTTTAAGCACCACAGGTCAGCAATGTCATGTACTCTTAACCATTTGACTAAAATTTTGCCCAGAATCTCTCAGGCACTTAAAGTAGAAATTATAATAAAACAAGTTCATATAACTGACTTGGAATGGCATTCAGGTGAAAGATATATTTAACTTTCTGTGAAGTACTGCATTAGATTGACTGGATTTATTAAAATGTCTTAAAATATGTTTGTATATAATGAACTGTATTCACTTTTAAAGGCCAAATAAAAGGCAAAAGACATTTTTTGCTTTCTCCACATTAATTTAACAAGGAGTTTCCAAAATAAAACTCTAGATCACAGGTGTGTTTGTACTATTTAGGACATCTCACCCTTTCAATCATGTTTCTGGTCTTCTCTGTTCCCACAGGGACATCATGAATACGGTACTGGGAGCAAAGATAACTCATGATAGGACGAGGAGCATCAAATAACTCTCGTAAATATGAGAAAAATCCGTATTGGCTGAAGAGGAGGAAAAAAAAAAGCATGCATCAGAGAAAATTTGGCAGGTAAGCAAGCTGAAGTTACTGAAGGGTCAGAAAGAAGTCCTGCTAACCCAGAATCATATTGGTGAAAGTTTGATTTGCATAGAAAATTCCAATATATAGCAACAACACCAAAACCTTGTATTTAAAAACTATTCCCCACGGATATAATCTGATACATACCGTAATTCTCCAATAGGTCTTGAAGGTAAGCTTTCAGCACATGATTCAGCAGGTGCGCATACAGCATTCACTCTTAGTTTCTGATGATCGCGCATCTAAATATAGATTACATTAGATTATTTGGTAAAAAAGAGCAGAAAAATTCACTATATGAAAATTAAATATTTATTCTTGATTCACCGGACTGGAATAATTTTAAACTGAAAACCTCTGGAAGAGCCCACAAAAATCCACTCTGGCTCAGGTAAGACAGAGTTCTCTAAAAGCCAAGCTCAGTTCATGTCTCTCTGTGAAAATACCATGCATCAGAGAAAACAAAAGCAATCAAAGAAATACAGAGCCAGGCACTCAGTCTAAATAGCCAAGTTGGATGTAATAAGGAAGCCTTCTCTTTCAGGCTGTACGGCCATTTTGCATAGATATTGGCAGACCACTGGCTACAAAGGCTCTGAAAAGCCTGATCCTAACAGGGCAGAAAAGACTGAGGATACAAATGAAAGATCAGTTTAAAGCAGCCTTGCACTGGGTTCCACAACCATAGAGGCAAGACAAGACCCCAGAACCTCAGATATCACCACTACTGTTCACATATATAAAAATGACTAGCTTCTGTGAAGGGCAGATAGGTCTTCAAAAATTGGAGGACAGTTCGTCATTAATCACACTACTCTGTGGACAGTAGTTGGGAAGCATTATTACAGTTAATGTCCTGTCTTGTGGCTTTTTTCTCCTGCATCATCTCTATGGCTCTCAAACGGAACAATCCTTATCCCTCCAGGAAACAGCAGTATTAAGAAAATAGAAGCCTGATTTGCTGCTTCAACCACTGTCTTCTCACAAAAGATGCCTCTTGCCTCTTTAGACAGGAGGCATTGGAAAAGCTTGGTACTACATTTGTAGCTTCCTGTTCTTGTCACTTCTTGTACACAGTATTTTCTCCTCAGTGATTATTGCCTTATCAAGGAAGACAAAAGTTATTTCTAAAATGAAATATTTTCTTAATATTCCTGCAACCCTCCAGTTGTTATAGGCTTTAAAAAAATTTTACTCCAGAAGAAAACATTAATCCAGAAAACCTCCGAATACTTTGTATTAGCTGTTGTGCTGATCTTGCCAATCAAAACTTAATAAATACAGACCTACTTGGTAGACTCCAAAGTTTAGGGCTCCTACATCAGTATTTAATGAATTTTTAAAATTGGTGCCTACTTGCCTCCACAAGAAATGATTCCATATCTTCTGGACTCTCAAAAATGAAAGCCTTCATGTCGTTGATCGAAATGTGATTTTCAACATATTTAGCTTGCCTATTGTCTTTCATATTGAGCTGATAAAGAAAGGTAATGAGAAAGTGATTTACTATAACTGGGCTTAACACCCCTCCCCCCCCCATTTTAAGCAGTCAGATTACATCTAAGCCTATATTTAATGAAAACAAAAACAATGTTTAAATGTCTTTAAAGACATATTCCCTATCTTCTTGCGACCAATTCTCTTGGGAGGAAACCTACAGCAACTCATGCCACTGTGTTTAGTTTTTAGCCATCCATATAATTTCTCAGCATTTCTGGAGCTATCACTGTCTCCACCATACCACCTTCCCCTCTTCTGCTCCACCCTAATCTTACATTTGCAAACACCACCATCTCATGTCTAGTGACTCTGCTCCAGTACTACTAAAGGTATATCACTGTTTAGAAACAATTAACCTAAGGAATCAAAAACAGAAAATGCCACACTCCACGAATTATTCATATGCAGTTCCCTTTGATTTGGACACAGTGAACATCACCAAACACAAATACAGAATCGTGAAGTCCTAGAAAGACAGAAGTTCACAGATTAATTGTATTCTCTCCGAATTCTTAAAAAAAAATCCAAATTTAAGATGGACAAAGCTTTTCATACTCATAGCAAGACATAAATAAACTGAACATTAACTGGTTAGGGTGATATGCGAGTAAATTTCCTTACTTCAAGCATCATGGGTTCACAAACTTTTTTTTTAAACTTGTCTTTGTTCTTTCTTAGCCACATAAGAGCAGTGTGTGTGTCTCTGAATCTCCCTTTAAGATTCTCTTCTTTCATATTCATTATATTATTAAGTTGTCCAAGGCGATCAATTATTCCTGTAATTTAATGCAGTTTATTAAACAGAGGCCATAACAAGTACACATTTTAACTAGCATATTCCAGTATTTATTGACTATGCTACTTCAGCAATACAGTTGTTGGGAGATTATAAGAATGAAGAGTTTCTCTTCCCACAATCCAGATGCCGCTTACTCTAAAGAAACCTTAAGAGCTACTAAAGCTTAAAATCTAAAATAAAGTGAAGACTTACCCAAATGATAATGAGATATGGTAGTGCAGTAAAAACACAGGAATTTAGTCCTAAAAGCATCTCTCTTCAAAACTTGTCCTACCTTTGTATTTAAAACCAAAAACGTCCCAAGAGGAAAGAGGTAGTGGAACTAGCAACGTGAAATCGCTGAGTGTTATTTCATGCTTACAGAAAACACAATGTGTGACAACAGACTGTGTGCAAAAGCATTTGCTATTCAGGAGAAACAGAGGTTGAATACTTTCTGTGCTTCTCAAGGTAAAATATATAGTGTCTCCTTCCCTAGGTCACTTGGTCTCTCTATACCTCAGTTTCTTCTTGGATGCTATGACAAGTGCCAGACAGACAGGTACATGCAAATGTACTACACTCACCGAGGAATATATACAACATCCCCAACCTGCCGAGCTGTAAGTTTTTAATTTTATTTCTTAGAAAGAACTGATTGTAAATCCTAGACTAGTATGAAAGAATTTACTATAATTAAACTTAGCTCAAGTTCATCTAGAAAGGACATAAGCAGCATCAGTAGCTAATATATTGCCTAAGAGATAATTTTAAACATTGCATCTTCAAAGCAAACTGCTTTTGCTTCAGTTTGTTTTTTTTTTAATCCTGCTAACAGTACACACCTTCATTTAATAACAGAAAAAAGGAAAGTGGCCACGCAGTCTCCTTACCCAGAGATCAGAGGAAACTTGATTTTTTGGAAGGATTATTTTAAGGTCAGTTGCCACTTCTAAATCTTCTTGTTCTTGGTATTTTGAAAGCTATTTCTGTTACTTTTAATAAAACTGATAACACACAAGAGGACTGCTATACATGTCAGATACAGCTATGAGGCTTGAGGTAAACATCTCAAATTACTTCACTACAGCAGGACAACAAGTAGATTCTGTATGAACAGTCATCAAGAAAAGAAAAAACAAATAAAACCCCAAGTAACTTACTTTTCTTTTCCCTCTCTTGGTTCATTTTCTCTGCTCTTAGATCACTGATATCACTATCAATATTTGCCCTTTCTTCCTGTAATTTTTTCAGCTCATTATTAACCGCATCAGTTTGTGGCTGAAGATTTTCACAGACACCCATTGCATCGAGTTCACTCTTCCAGTCCTCTATCATACTGCGAGCGCTGTGTATTTTCCTCTGTCTGTCCATTTCTTCATCTTTTTTCATTCTTAAAGCTTGATGAATTTCTTCAATCTAAGAATTTTGAGTATTTCCAACATTAAAAGGAGTTAATATACAAACCCTATAACAAATAACTATGATATCTGTGCAACTGACATTAAATGCTGATGTAACCACTAAAACTGTAAGAGTCTATTACAGTTTCAATAGCCCTATGACAGTTGAAGAACTGACAAGATTTTGTTAAGATTTAGGAACATTTAATCAAAAGTGCAATCAAGCCTTTAAATAATTTTTGAAGTTCCTTTATTTTTACAAAAGCAAAAGCTTAAGCTCTTCCTTGACACATTTGAATGTTAGTCTAAGATTGCATAAAACCTATAGCACAAACACAATGTGGAACATTGAGTCTGTACCTTTGTATATTTAATTTATGCATCTCTTTTGACTTAATGCTCAGATGAAGTTCCGAACTGTTTTATAACATATCTTTGCATTTTCTTTTTTAAAAAGGCTGGACATATACACTTAACAGAAGCAATAACCCTAGCCTCTCACATAGAATATTTGAGGGCACATTTAATGCTGAGTGCATTACTGTACTATAAAGGGTTTAGCTTTTCAAGGAAAGCCTGTAATATAGAGCATATACACAAACACTGTCTATACTTAAGTTTGTTGCATCAAGGTAATTGATTTTATGTATGATGCACCTGTCCCTTAGTAATACCTGTTTGACTGATAAGCATTTTAAAGATTCATTATGTACTGGAGGGAGTGAAGCGTGAAAGCACTTGCAGCTTCTTCAGAGAAATTTCCCTCTCTGATAACAGAAGAGCAGACAAAAATACCCCATATCTGTGTTTTACTGCAGAATTTAAGAAGTAGCATTCCGCCTAAATGCAGCATATGCTATAGCTAATACTGAATTAATACATTAGCAAAGAAACACCAAAAAAGTCAAATATCAATACTCTTACTTGTTTATTTTTCATGTCCAAAGCATCTTGCTTCTGTTTACATTTTTGAGAAATATCTTTGATGTCAGTAGCCTGCATACAAGTAAGAGATTTGAATTAGATAGTCATAAATTCAGTTATAGTTATATCTGTAAAAAGCAGTTGCTATTTAAAGAACATTCAGTATATGTACAACTAAGCATTTATTCCACATTTTATTACTGACAAAGTCATACTCACCAGTTTCTTATTATTCTTACTTGTATTTGTAATACATATCTTTTCAGCTATTCATGAAGAACTAAATAATGGCATATAAACTGCTCACAACCATTCAGCTATAGATTTGCAAAATCAGGCATGACAGATAGAGGAAGTCTCCTAACCTAATCTGAAATTAAAATAACTCCATCCTTGATTTCAATAAAAATGTTACATTCAGATCCTTACACTTAAAAATGTTCTTGCCTCTTTTTTCAAACCAGCTTTACCAAGGAAAGCTTATATTTAGAGCAAGGAAGGCATAAGTTCCTAGGCACAGGACAGCCAAAACAGAATTTTTCAACGACATCCTACTTCTGAAGTGCATTGTGCTAAAGCTATATCCCACACAGCTGAGCTTGACAACTTGTTGGCTCATGTGTAGGACACGTCTCTATTCTTTATCCTTCTCAGGTTCCATAGAGTTCTAAAATAACATAGGTTGGAAGGGACTTCTGGGCATCACCCAGTCCAATCCCTTGCTCAAAGCAGATCTTATCAGGTCAGGTTGCCCAGGCACTTGTACAGCTGAGTCCTGAACATAGTGGAAGCGTACTATGCTTTTCTCTACTAACTTAATTTCTCCTGCCCTGAACCCCCAAGGCTGAAAACAGTGCAAACAGAATACTGGAACACTGCAGAAGGATGGAAGGATTGAAGTAAATTCCAGTGCAGACATGGCAACAAACACATACAGCACTCTTGCTGGAAGAAATGTCTTCCTACAGAGTCACATTGAAAATGCTAAGATGCATCAAGAATGGAGAAAATAAAACTAAGCAGACTCTTTCCCTCCCACAACGTGGAAGACGCACAAAAATGTAAAGACCCTAACTCTACACCCGTTTGCATGAAGACAACATGGAACAATACATCTTGATCTTGCAGTTGACTGCAATGCAGTACTGATTCCATAATGCTCCCTCCAAAGACCTCAGAGGCAGGCTCTCTGAAGAGGAAGCTCTCTCCCAGGAAATGGATGCAATATTCACTAAACAATTCTGAAGGCTCTCAAAATCAGGACACTAGAAGGAACTGGAATTCAGTTTTTCAATGACCATTACATTTTAAGTTATCATATATTTATATATACCTACCTTACAGAACAGATTAACAAATGTAATTGTCTTTATGGTTTTCATGGTACAATCAAAACACACCACTTTACACTGTCAAATATTGCTAAAAAAATTGCATTGCAGAGTCCACTCTGTTCAAATAACTGTAAAGAGCCTATAGTGGAAACTATTCTAGGCTTCTCTCACACAATTTTAATCAACCTCTTCCTACAAAATGGGCCAATTTCTTTTTTTCAGAATCTACACGTCCTACACACCCAAAGCACAAAAATTTTACTAGGAATTTTTAGTCTAACCAAATGCTTAAAAGGTTTTTAACACGGGGAGAGACAAGAGAGATAGTCATGTAGTGTCTCAATACATGAATTTCTTCCCAGATTTAACTCCACCTTTACTTTCTCTCCAGCTCCTTCCAGGTAAAGTCTGTAACACCATGCCTGGCTTTTGCCAACAAAGTGCAAACAAGACACAATGAAGAGGTGGTTTATTGCTGGTCTCACATACATATCCTCAAGCCAAGAAGAGCAAGATCCCAAGTAGCAGTCACTATTACAGTTATTTGACAATGAATATAAGCCTAGTCAAAAGGGCCTGAAGACAATTATGTTCCCTACAGGTCTGTGTGTCCAAAATAGAGAGGACTTAAAATGCTAAACTGCTTTCCCTTACTGCCAGATCAAAGTATGGCTTGGAAAAAAAAACAAACCACACACTTTGGGACCAAAAATAGAGTTATACTGTTTTTATAACAACATCATTCATTAATCAACTCTTGATGACTTACAGCATAATTATCTGTGAAATGCTCACCAAATGCTTGCATCTACAAAGATAAAAATCTAAGTTACAATAAATTGAAGCAGTTATCTATGAAAAAGTGAAGAACTAATGAAGAAGTAGCCATTTAAGCTATTTTAAGGTACAGTACTTCAAAGCCTTGAGGATTTACCTTAGGTCAAAACTATGTCCTGACAGTGCAAGCAGATTCTCCTTTAAACCAACTTCATTTTCACAGCCCAACTAAAAAGGTATGTGGGAGGGAAACACTTTTCAGTATCCAAAAAAGAGCTACTGTCACAAAAGTTCAAGTAGCAGCAACACAACTCTATCATCTTGTTAACTTGCCTGCTATCATACAAATTCTTCCTGCCATCACCAGGTATGTAATATATTCCCTTAAGCCTTTTTCTACAATTTTGGACTCGGTGCTTCTTCGAGATGGAGTATTAATAATTCAAATTATACTTGGATATTTCATTTAACATCAGAACAAAACTCAGGTTTGGAAATGTCTTATTATAATATTACATATAACATAGTATCAGCTATACATTACACGCAAAATAATGGTAAATAATCACTAGAAAGCAGTATTAGACTACCTCAGCAAGTCTTCTGTAAATTATTTATTTCAAATGTAGCATCTTTCCTTCTTCCCATCTTTTTTGCTTCTGGAAGGTTGCAGAACAAAGTGTGCCTAATTCATTCTCTGAACCCAAATTAAACACCACTTCAGCATATAGTTAACCTTGTGAACGTTTAGTGCACAAGAGCTTACTCCACAAGTTTAGATTGAGCAGAAAAATATGTTGACTCAAGAGTATGAGTCGATGAGCTAGTACATTCCCCCAAATTTTCTTTCACAGTTCTGTAGCAAATAGTCTACGCTGAGCATGGTCACCGTTTTGTCCTAGGTTTCTCATACAGAGTATAGCTCATACCAAGGCAGGGTAACTTTTATATGTATATAGCCCAATACTTCTAACATTTGTGGTAGTAATGGTTTAATAGAATTCTCTCCTGTTTGAAAAAATATATTAGTATAAGATTAGTTAAAATAAAAGATATGAGTAAAACCTAGGAGGATAACAACAAGCAGTGAAAGGAAAGCTGAGCACTTCACAGGCATGAAGGCCCTTACTGCATTATGAATAATAATGATCTTATAAACGTTATTATAAAAATTATTATAAAATAGTGTGGAAAGTATTATAAATTATAAAAGTATTATAAAAATTATAAAAACTATTATGATTTTTTCCTCTAAGGAAGCACACTTTTGAACAACAACAAAACCCCACAAAACAAATGAAAAAACCCAGCCACATCCAAAAAAGCCCACTTCAATAAAATTGCAATATTTTTAAACATTTAAGTATTTTGGATCACAGCATAACACACTCTTGCAGTATTGCGGAGCACAAAATTCAAAGGATACACTTAGGAAAGTGCTTTCTTAATAATAATAATGTACTTGGTTAAGTGGTATTGTCTGGTACCATTTACATGACAACAAAAAAAGAAGTGGTGTGAACAACAATCTGTGGGTTTTGTTTGTCTGGTCTTTCTGGTCTGTTTTTGTTTTTGGTTTTTTTTGTTGTTTTGTTTTGGTTTGGTTTTGTGTGTGGTTTTTATTTCTTTGTTTGGGGGAGAGTGTTTGTTTGTTTGTTTGTTTTAAAGAAAGCACATGAACAGTGTATCACAGAACGGTAGGGGTTGGAAGGGACCTTGACAGATCATCTTGTCCAGCCCCGCTGCGTGAGCAGGCACACCTAGAGCAGGGGGCACAGGACCGCGTCCAGGCGGGGTTTGAATGTCTCCAGGGAAGGAGACTCCACAGCCTCTCTGGGCAGCCTGTGCCACTGCTCTGGCACCCGCACAGGAAAGAAGTTTTTCCTTATATTTAAATGGAACTTCCTGTGTTCCAACTTGTGCCCATTGCCCCTTGTTCTGTCACTGGGCGACATTGAAAAGAGTCCAGTCCCATCCTCCTGACACATGCCCTTCAGATACTTAAGTATTGATGAGATCTGCCCCCGCAAGTCTTCTCTTCTCCAGGCTGAACAAACCCAGGTCTCCCAGCCTTTCCTCATAAGGGAGATGCTCCAGTCCCCTGATCATCTTGGTAGCTCTCCTCTGGACTTGCTCAAGCAGCTCCCTGTCCTTCTTGAACTGTGGGGCCCAGAACTGGACACAGTACTCCAGATGTGGCCTCACTAGGGCAGAGTAGAGGGGCAGGATGACCTCCCTTGACCTGCTGGCCACACTCCTTTTAATGCAGCCCAGGACACCATTGGCCTTCTTGGCCACAAGGGCACAGTGCTGGCTCAGCGTCAGCTTGCTGTCCACCAGCACTCCCAGGGCCTTCTCAGCAGAGCCGCTTTCCAGTAGGTCAGCCCCCAACCTGTACTGGTGCATGGGGTGACAGTGAACTAAATGCCACTGAAGTTTCAGACCCTGATTCAACAAGCTGCTTTATGACAGGTATCACACGTCTCCACACCAAGTCCTTTGATTTGGTTAGTTATCTTCAAAACAGAACTCACTGCAGCAAACGTTCTCATGTTAGCATTTAACTTCGGTTATCCATTAAAAATTTGTGCAGCCTATGCATGCAATGACTTCTGCAGCCTGAAC
This sequence comes from Anhinga rufa, assembly GCA_013400875.1. Classification (NCBI taxonomy): domain Eukaryota; kingdom Metazoa; phylum Chordata; class Aves; order Suliformes; family Anhingidae; genus Anhinga; species Anhinga rufa. The sequence goes on from VZTV01066746.1 coordinate 24,529, forward strand.
AGTACATGACAGTCAAAATCCTGCAGAGAATTACAGTACTATGTCATACAGAAATAGTAATTTTCTGTATCCCCAGAGAGAGCAGCTATCCAAAAAACAGATAGTAAGCTATAAGGCATAAATACTTTTATACCTAAGACAATTTAATGGTAAACCTATTCACAACTGATGGAGGATCACTGTCCAATAAAAAAATTATACCCTACCTAGGGAATTAGGTTAAATATTAGAGGAATGCTTTTAGACCAGAAAAGTTGTAATTTTGCTTAAATTAACCACCCAACCTGGCTACATTTTAAGATAAACAGTATCTACAGACCCAAGCTACAGAACAGATAAAAACAGGCAACTAATTCAACATAAATATTTAACTTAGGGTAACTGTAACATTGTATCTCCAAAGATTTTGAAAATTCTATGAAGAGAATTATTTCTCTTTGTGCTCTTTAATACTAAGAGAGTGGACTTTCAGAGTTTCTACTGAAGGTTTACTAAGAAAGGTATTCCTTGAGTTTTACTGCTTTTAATGGAATAGAGACATGGAGAAGGCAGCAAGAACCAAGGGCACGAGTACTTCAGAAAAATTTATTCTGAAACACATTATTATGGCACACTAGAAAGAAAGAGGTTATTGCTTTACACCTTACAAAGCTGAACACAGAACACCTGAAATATTACATGTTAACTGAGAACTTTAAATACCTACCTTATCTCTGATTTTCATATCCAGACTCTGCAAATGTTCTTCAGCTTCTTGAATTTTTTTTGTCACTGGGGACTGCATTTCCTTCAGATTCTTCAGTTGTTCCTTGACTTGGTCTCGCCTTTGTTTCACTTGCTCATGCTGCTGACGAACACTTTCATATTCCTTGGAGGAGTTGAAAGTAAAATTAATGATTAAAGACTTTTGTCTTCTATTCCAGTATTTTATACTGCTCCAACATTTTATTTAATTGTATGTGAGTTTGAGGAGAAAAACCTCATTCAGAAGCCAGTATTAGAGTGACTACTTAAGTAATCCTCCTATAACTAGTCACTCCTATAACTAGTCACTATGACTAGGATGTAGGGATCATTCAGTCCCCAGTGAACAAGCACACACATTTAATGGTTCTTAAATAATATGCAATTCAAGTAGCAGAAGAAACGACCAATTTGTCTGCAATTACCTTGCCTCTAAGTCCATCTGGGATCGGTGTGGAAAAAGTAATTCTTTAGCCCCTTCTGTCCATAGTTTGAGCACTACTTAGGCAGAAGTCCTCAAGCTAAGGAGCAAATAACCACAGAAAACTTCAGGAGAAAGAAAAGGAAGGAGCTGGACAGATCATCACAGCCAGTATCAAACATAAGCCTGAAGTAAACCAAGGAGAGAGACAGAGTGGAACAGAACTTCGGAAAACAAACAAAAACTCCACCATACACCACAAACAACAGAGAAGTCACTATCTAGAGAGTTTAACTGGAGGTACATTCCTAAGAAGAGAGGGCAAGAAGTGTGGTGACAAAGAACCTCCACTTCAAGAAGGTGGGAATTTTGGGGAGAAAGTAGTTTAGGCTGAAGGAGTCATCACTAGTGAATTTTTTTGTTATGCTCTGTGAAGGGTAAAAAAAAAAGGAACAAAACTCTCCCCAAAACAAACTAACTAGCAAACAAAGAACATGACATTCAATGACTGTTACAGTTGCATGAGAAAAAAAAGATACCTGGAGGACCAGAGGAAGGAGGACTAGATACATGTATGTGGGGATGCAGAGGAAGGGAAAGCTGTTGAATTTGGCAGGCACTAAAGAAAGCCCCTCGTTTAAAGCATATGCCTGGATTACTGCAAGCTTTGGAGCATAAAAAATAATAAATAGAGATAGCCTGCAAATTCTATCTGTAACAGCTAACTTTGCTTTATCTGCTACCACTTTTTCCTAGTTAGTTATTTAATTACCCTGCTTGTAAATGCACACTATTAATCACAAATAAATCAACTTAAGCTATTAAATCAAAATTCTTTCTTCACAGAATCATCATAGAAAAAAGAAAGCCAAAAAGTATTTGAAGAAAGCTGCTGTAATTCTATGATGTTACAGAGATAAAGCAATTATACTTCCACTTTGCTAATAGAATAAGCTTAACATTTAGAACTGCTCTCACAAAGGTATTGTATTACAAGGTTAAAGCAAATGCACACATATGCAATTACACCTCATTTCTTCAGATACAAAGTACAGGCAAGTTTCCCTAGAAATTGTCATTACATGGTTTTCATACAGCAAATCCCTTTAACACTTTAAGAAAACCTGACTTTCACTAGACCTCTGTATTTTGGTAACCTTTAAGCAAATAACTTTGATGCCTGTAATTATGCACTTAGCTAAAGATTTGCAGAACTTCCAAAGGATTTCAGCCCTTGCAAGAGATATTTGCACCTAAACTATGTAACACAGCTTTTCTCAATTGTGAATGAAAAAGGAGGAAAAGAAGAATGGACACAGCTTGCTCAAAACACATTTTCAGAATTACTTGTTTTCAGGATGTTTAAAGGAGGAGGAACAGTACCTCCTGCTGCTGTACTACCTTAAAACAATACACCTTATGGTATATACTGTACTACCTTAAGCTTAAGCTTGGAGGGGTAAGAAACCCCTTTTGTTTAAGGCCCTACAAAAGAAGGGCTATCTATATCAAAAAAACTGTAGCTTCTTCAGTCTTCTCACTGACTGTAGATGACACAATCATTTGATGAAAGTCCCATTAAGGTACACAAAAGAACATAAAACATCCCCGAAATCTTTGAGTCCAAATCCTTAACATCACACTCCTAGGGTCCATTTTACAAAATTTAGAGCAGATGCTCAAAAGCCTACTAGACATATATAAAAATGGTGTATAAAAATTCTCCACATACAGAAGCAGCTGGCACTGGCTTAAAAAACTCTAGACTAGAAAAGTGTTCCTCAGGTGAAAAGCAGTGGAATCTTCAGAATACAAACGCAGTTCTACAGTGGTCAAATAGTAAAACAAAATTCAGCACTAGACTCCCTTTTTTCCACTAGGATCAAGAGACAATCTAGTGCCATATTTCAGTTGACCTGTTTTCAGACTGCCTGTCTTCTCCATTTTGTAACATACTGCAGTGTTTCTACATCCGCCTCCTGGCTGATTTGGAGGCTCACCTAGCTATTCTGTTTTGTTAGAGGCAATTCTAAGTATGTTTGGTCCACAAGCAGAAACCTATCTTTTGGGAAGAATGGGGGGGGGAGGGGGGGGGAAAGATCTATACAAGTATGAATAAACTCCTGTGCTACTCTCAACTTTGGTGAACCCAAATTTAAGACATCAAAAATGTTTATTCTTAGGATTAAACAGTGCTAGGTCAGATGACAAAGAAACATGCCCTTGTAAGAGAATGCATTTCTTCTTTTAGAGAGAGCGTGATATTTTGCAATATAGGAGAATACCAAGAGATAAATAGAAGGATTTGACAAACCACAAAATAGCAACAATCTTGTACATTGAAGATCACAATGGAATGTGAAATTTTCTTGCAAATATCTTCTACCTAGTAAAACAATTATGCTGATGACCCTTGATTTCAACTATATATTATCCACAGGCAAGTGACTTCTGGTAAACAATTTGGAATGCACTACTGATTCTGTACTAGAAATCAGAACTTCACACAGGTGTCAAAACACACTCATTTTTATGGTTTCAGTGGCCAAAATGTTAAATTTCTCCTGATTGAGTGCACCCACTGAAAGTATTTAATATCCTCAGCAACACAAACTGTCTAGAAGAAAGCAGTGAAAGAGTAAGGTGGGAAGAAGTCTGTCTAAATTTGCTTAAGACATAACTAACAGCAATGTTCTCAAACTTATGGAAGGAAATTTAACTGACAGCAGATTAGATTATTAACTTAGTTTCCCTCTGCCATCTTCCAACTAGCCTTGAGTTCTGTATCTGCAAGTATCTTACAGTAGACAACAATCAGTATCAGTCTACATTAACTATGCAAGACCTGCAACTCTCCTAATAAAATAACTCTCTCTTCTTGTTAGCTAAGCCAGACTAATGCATGTGTAGTAGGAAACACCTACATCATCCATTCAGCAAGTGCAGAAGTCCAATCCTAACAGCACATAGAGTATAGCCCACCTCCTTAGGACCTACCACCATCTATCTGTTTCAATTGCTGCTCCTTTATCCATCTGTGCTGTTAGCACAGAGGTTTGAGGGAAGTGAAGGTACCTCCCCTGAATCCAGTTGCTTTTCAAGATACAAGGGACAAAGTTCTTTGTATACCCATGTGAGGCTTTGCTATCTGCAAAATTGCAACAAAATATCCTACAGAAGCTTCGTGCATCCTCCACAAATATTACATATACGTTTTCATAAGTTCAGTATCTGTATTTCATGAATTCTAAAGTTTGCAAACAAGGCAAACAACATATTGCTTCAATATAATAAAACCCACACCAGCTCACACTGTTTATAAAAATTTCTATCTGACTGACCATTCAACATTAACTAAACTACAGTCAAAGTTCAGAAGGACTTATTTTGCTTTGTATAAGTGACCTGTCCTTGATTCTAGGCTCTTACACATTTGTTAAACATTTCCATCTCTCCAAATGCCAACATTTTAGAGATTGGCAACCTATATTCACCATGATTTGTCATGCACACCAAAGCTCAATTAATAAACTAAATTTAGCAAAGGGGGAAGGCCGCCTGTAAAACAGAAACCAAAAAACATGTTCTGTTAAAAAAAAAATTACAGCTAGAAGCAAGTGGAACTGGCTATGCACAGCTTAAATTAAGCTGGTTGTGTCAAGCAAGAAATACAAGGAGTATCGACCGCTTTTGGCCCACATTGCTGGCTTTCCTGAATGGGGAATAACTACTTAAGTTACTTCTTAAGCAACTTTATCAGTCCAGCTACATAGGCAAGCAAACTTCTGATCAAAGTTAGACCAAGAACAGTATTTCAAGACTTGGCCTGCTTGCACCAAGCAATTGTAATGATGTTCAAGTTACTCTGGTCAAATTCCTTTTAAAGAATTTTTGGGCATATTTCTAATATTGCAGTATTAGGAAAAATAGGTTAGGTAAGAAAAACACTGAAAAGAAAATAGAAACTTACCACCCAAGGCCTCTTCCTCTCAAGCATGTCAATTAAGTCTAGATGTTGCTTGCGCTCATGGAATCTGTCAACATCTTGTTTGTATCGTTCAACCCTCTGTCTCATTTTCTCCAAAGAGCTCGTTTTCTCTTTGCACCAGTTCTGTAAAAATATACATTTTCATGTTTTACAGTATCTACTTTATGAAAGCACTTTTCAGAAAGTCCACACCTCACCTGTTGCAGGAATTTAACACTAGAGAGGACATTTTAGTACAGCAGTAATTACAGGGGAAAAGCCCAACTAGGAAGAGTTGTCAGCTTTTCCAAGTGCATTTATCACATACTTTCTGTGAAAACAAATCTAATTTAAACTTAAATCTTAATCTGAAGAATATTTTATTATTTTCTCAGGAAGTTACTCCCTACAGCTCTAGCCTCCATTAATCTAGATGTTTCTAAATCACCGTAACTGGTTTTGATAAATATAAGTAGCAAAAATGCTTGTGAAAGATCTCGTACAGGTTTGTAACAGACACATTAAGGCTGGTATGTGAATGTAGCATGTATGAGTGGAAATGCATGCATGCACACAGCACAAGAGGATAAAGCAGAACAAAGGATTAAAAGAATGGCCTGTATGACTAATGACAGACGTTGTTCCCAAGACACCATTCCCAGCAGTAACTGAAGGAACACATTACTTCTGCAAAGATCACTTAGCCTGCGCTCTGGTAAGATCATGGTACAAGTGATAGTCCGGGAAAGACCCTGCATCCTAAAACCAGGACAGCAACAGGGCTGCAGCTCATTGCATACACTTTCCTTTCCTCCTTGTCTGTTAATATCCCAAACCAGGAAAAGCAGGTAGCAGGTAACACTTAGCCTGCGCTCTGGTAAGATCATGGTACAAGTGATAGTCCGGGAAAGACCCTGCATCCTAAAACCAGGACAGCAACAGGGCTGCAGCTCATTGCATACACTTTCCTTTCCTCCTTGTCTGTTAATATCCCAAACCAGGAAAAGCAGGTAGCAGGTAACACTTAGCCTGCGCTCTGGTAAGATCATGGTACAAGTGATAGTCCGGGAAAGACCCTGCATCCTAAAACCAGGACAGCAACAGGGCTGCAGCTCATTGCATACACTTTCCTTTCCTCCTTGTCTGTTAATATCCCAAACCAGGAAAAGCAGGTAGCAGGTAACAATCTCCTCCATAATTTATGGAAGTTGAAGTCAGCAAGATTAAAGCAAAGGACCATCCTGTAACAGCTGTCTACTTGTAAAAGGCAGAAGAGATCTGTCCAGAAAAGTTTTTGCCAGTCGAGAATCCCAGACAAGTGATGAGTACTTGATAACAGGCATCCTTGTCCTCTCTGTCCAGGCCACTTGCGCACATATGTCCTTGTGCTTACGAGCATGCGAGTGTCGGAGTGAATGAATGCTGAGAGAAGTTGAGCATGATTTGGTAAAATCAGCTTACTACGGACTATAAATAAATACCACTTTCTAATTTTGTACGTCCTCATGTTAAATTTTATTATGCTAATTTCCCTAAAGTCACTGCTCTGTCTCTATAATGTGCATGTTTACCTCCAGTTCTTTTTCCTTTTCTCTGAAGTTTTTCAGTTCACAGTGAAATTGGTACATTTCTGGAGGACCAATGGATTTTTCAGTGGCTTCAAGCAACTCAACCTTACTCAGTTTTGCAAATTCCCCAACTTTGTCCTACAAAATAAAAAAACAGTTACAAAAATGGCGTATTAGTTAGAACAGTGCAATATAGTAATACTAGATTTAAATACCAAAACTTACTTCTCATGAACATCACCTGACTTACAGTTCTATGCCAGATAGCTCTGGCATAGTTAAGCATATGATGACCATCTCATAGAGTAGCAACCAAACCCTCATAAATATTTGTAATATTTCATACATGGTTTTCTTGAAGCTGTTCTGAAATGATTTAAGCTTAACCTTAGCTGTTCTTGGCTGTTTGGCAGCTTTTGAGGACAGGGGATGATTCATTATTTTTGAATTGGCTATTTTTCTTCTGAACAAGACAGTTTAGTACAACTAAAAGACAATTAAAAGTTTTATTCCACAGTATTCTTAATATTGGTTCTCCAGCTGGTGAGGCTACACCTTCCCAGTATAAATGCTATGATTATCTCAAAAGTTAAGCCATGCTGAAGATAACATTAAGACTAGCAGCCAAGGGTATGAGGAAGCACTGCTGCTGTCCAAGGCAGAGGAACAGCTCAAAACCAAGACTGGAGTGAAAGGTATGATTGCCATTCCCACAGTGGCAGAAAGCAAATAAAGCAAAACTTTCAACACAGTAACACTCACAGAAACTGACATTTATGTACTAAAGATAAAAAGCTGTTTTAAATACAAAAGTTATGTTGGCAGAGTATACAGAAAGTTCTACTCTAAATAAATATTGTGAATATGCAAGTGAATAAAAAACCCTCCAGAATATTTGTTTCCACGATATTAGCTTTCTAAATGTTAATGCTTTTCAGCACATCTTCTTGAACGCACCTCTTGAATAGAAACGTAAACCCATGGTTGGGTAGGCTCTGGTAAGGTTTCATTTTAGTACCATCCCTGATGATCCACAGGAACTGGGAAGGTCTTAGGAAGGAACCCACCGTAATTTTTTTTAAGGTGCAATTTTGAGGTAACTTAGTTATCTGCACAGAAATCCTGACATGCATGAGCATGGATTCAGATATGGAAGCTGCTTGTAGTATTCCTTAATCTTCTCTCTCCTTTAGGAGCTGTTTTCCATCAGAATGATTTTACTCTTACATAATTTGATCCTAAATATCTTTAAGTCCTATGCTGTCCTCAAGAAACTGCTGACCCACACACATTATCAGAAAGGCTCTAGTAGCAGTCTCTGTTACAACTATAGAGTCTATTTAGTAGAACTGCTTTCTGGATTTTGGAGAAAGAAATCCAGACAACTCTTCCCCCTCACTTACCAAGTACAGGATCCAATCCTGAAGAACTGACTGGTTATAACCAGAGAAAAGCGCATGCAGGGATTGACCAGGAAAGTCAGGGATTCAGAACTACAGGAATCATGCATGCACAGGTGACTAGAGACAGTGTCATAGTTTTAGCTGGGATAAAATTAGTTTTTCTTCACTGTAGCTGGTATAGTGCCATGTTTTAGACTTAGTACGAGAATAATGTTGATAACACACTGATGTGCTAGGTAGTGCTTATTCCAGTCAAGGACTTTTCTATCCTCTCATGCTCTGCCAAATACACAAGAAGCCGGGAGGGGAG
>VZTV01066753.1:0-26225 GCA_013400875.1 Anhinga rufa
TTTTTTTTTAGGTAGGTGAAAGCGTATATAATTTTCAAGTCAAAATACCTGTATTTAAAGGTAATGATGTGATAAAAGTACTAAACTCTAAGTGGCAGGGGAAAACTGTAGAAATTTCTTATTTGCCTCTATGATAAATCAGTGAAACCTGTGGAGAAGTAGTATTGCAATCATACATTTAGCACATTTCTTTATTTTTAAAATATCTACATTTAAAACACTCAGATTCCACCTCTGAAACTGGATTACAGGATGCACAGCAGGTTTAAAAATATATGTTGCTTTCATGCTTCAAATCCTTGAAAAGCCAAATACACTCACTTCTGAAACTAAATCTTGGTTTTCACTGTAAAAAAAAAAAAAGTTTAATAGCACATATGGCATAATTTCATGTGACATCTGTTTTGTAACAAACAATATTTAGCTCACTTATTTGCTGAATGATACAGTACATGCTGCAAACAAAAAGTCCAATGAACAGTTTTACATAGTTTGTAATATATCAATATTTATCACAAAAGAATGCAAAACTTAAACATTTAGGCATGTTATTGATTGTAATATGCAAAACATTGATTAGTGCATGCTGCCAATGCAAAGAAAGTCTACTGAATGCCTTATGGGGTATGAAAATTGGGTAGATTTCTGAAAGAATAACTGATGTCCTCCCACTGGTGACATTTAGGCTTATGCCCCCTCAACCTAATTTGTGTCATCTTATAGGAGACAGCTGTCAATATATTTAGGATGGTTTAGCTCATAACAGCAGAAATGGTGAGAGACTATTGGCTTAATTGCATGGAGTGATTGATTCTAATGGAAACAACATTTAGAAACTCAAAATGTACTTTCTGTTGGCAGATCTAATAGAATATCATAATGAATTGGAGCATCACGCATATACTGTACTTTCTGCAAGGACTGCAAAAGGACAGTCATGGGGTTTTATATTGGTTTGGGTTTTTTTATTTGATTTTAATGTTTAAATTATTTATTTAAATAATAAAACCAGGCCATCACAGAGACATAGCCAGACAGAAACCAGAACATCAGAATGATGCTGAAACCACACACTAGTACAGTAATTGTCAAAGGAAGGCTGCATTCAGGTAAATTGGCTGAAGGCACTGACATAGACGTTAGCAGTTGCAGTGCTGTGAAATGGCACAAGGTTTCTGGGGCCGTGCCTGGTGTCACAATGCACTTTGGAAGGATGCCCTGAAAGCAAACCCTGCTGGGGTGACTCACGTGGGTGCCGTGGACCTGGATGGATGGTTTCAGTTTAGCCTCTCCCATGAACCCCAAAGATTTTCTGGAAGCATGTGGGCTATTGCAGATCACAGCCACTGCTGGGCTGAAGGAAACCAAGTGGGGGCTGATGCGTGCCTGGAGTTGGAACAGAACAAGCTCTCTGCCTTTCTGATGCTCCTCCTTGCCTCCGTGTGTGGCCAGATAATTTTGGTTAGCCCCCATGATGATTTGCAAGTCTAGGGGTGCCTGGATGTATGGGCATAAAAGCTTGTCTGCCACTCTTGGAGGAGGTGCACTGGCACTGGTTGGCCGCTCTGGTGTTGCAGAACGTGAACCTGCCTGGACCAAGGGAGGAAAGCCTGTGCCGGCAATCTTTCCTCTGGGGTAGTGGCAGAAGCTCCAAAGCAGTTGCTCTATGTTAACTCTTTTGTCCTCTGGCAGTTCCGCACAATAACCTCTCGCTTTTATATACTTGGCTATAAGTGCATCTGTCTCTAGTCTGGGATTTCTCTCTCTCTCTCTCACTTTATAGGAATCCCGTTGTTTCCTTCTCCCCATTGTAATTTCTCAGAGATGTCTTAGTCTGAGAAAGTAAACTTACTTACTAAAACAAATGTACTTGCTGAGTATCTGTGCAGAAACTCAGGATTATAAAAATCTTCTGCTTAACTGAAAATGCTGTGCAGTTTGGCCAGAAGCTGCTGACATTATTCTATCTTTTCTTTTTCTACTCCTTTAAGATCTAGAAATGTGTAAGTTCTAGGGGATTAATATGTGGTTACAGATTAAACTTTTTTCCCCCCCTTTCCCATAATTAGAAAGGTATGAAGAATCGGATGCAAGATTGAACAGTGTAAATCCTCCAAAATTAAAAACATTTCAGAACTGGAATAAATATTAATAAATTGGAGGCATAATGAAATGCCGTAGATATGTAAGGGGAAAAGCAAGCAGGAAAGGAGGGAAGATTTTTATAGACCTTAATTACAGCAGGGTTGTTAGTAAATTTACTGAATTGTAAATGTAAAAGATTCGGATGGCCTGAGTAAAACCACATATTTAAGCCTTCTAAATGAACATTTCTGTTTTTTGAGTAATTTGTACCATCTGTGTCAAAATTCTGAGCCTAAGAAGAAAAAGCAGTGGAACAAATGTTGGTTCCATAAAACAGTCCTAGTTCATTGTTGAAATTGTCACACATTAACATTGCAGGCCATCTGGGTAGACAAAAGACTCTAACCAGATTGCTAAGATGATTTTATTGGTCTGGTATTAATCAGAATGTGGCATAATATTTAAGCAGAAAAATGATGAGGTGAAGTGGAGTGCCTTTAACTACCCTAACTGTGTGGTAGTTGCACAATAATCTTATTACACCATAGAGCACTGTGTTTCTAAGCAAAGATCCTAATTCTGAAATGTAAATAACAAGCTATGTGATATTTCCAATTTATAGTTTAAAATAAAATATGAAACTTAAAGAAGTAATGACTGTTGGCATATTGCAATGCGGAGATTTAAAGGCCACAGCATGGTTATATTAAATTGTGGTATACCCACAATCATGTTGGAATTAACTTTAATTTCTTTTTGTAACATTGTAAATCAGATTACACTTCATCTCAAAGAATCCAGAACTCGTGATTTACAATTGATTTTCTACATTTTGAATCTACACAATGCAGCAGCTTGCCTTCTCTCCAGGATCTAGAGATGACGGTATGTATGTGCATGTATGTGTGTGTTATGTTTTTCTCTCTGCTTTCTCACCTTTCACAGGCAACTGGAGAAGTCTATCTTTATAACATTCTCCATGATCTTGGCTCTTTCTAGTTTTCCCCCTATGATTCTCAAAAAGCCAGTGAGTGTTTTTGTGCCTTTGTCCCCAATTTACCACCACTTTAGAAACACTGTCTACCTTCCTGTGTCAAATCTGATCTTTTAAATTCCACAGCAAGTCCTCTGAACATATGGAGACACCTTCCAAGCACCACAGGAAACCTTGTCCTGGGAACATTTTACACTTTCTCTAATGCGTTTGCTGTGAAAGTTACCCTGCTGGTGTGAGGCAGGTGGTGGAGACCCCTGTGGAGCTGTGGGCAGGGCTGCTCCCTCTAAAGCTGCCTCGGGACAGATAGACCCTGCCTTGTGTGGAGGACCGAGAGTCTGATGAGGTGGGAATGGGGACTCCATCATTAGGTTCAAGTGTGGATGTGTCCCATCTCTTGCTGGGGAAGAAGAGGGTGACTGTGAGGTGGCGATGGCCCCCATCTGCAGCGGAGATTGCTGCCCTGGTCCCACTACATTCGCAGGAGCAGGGGAGCCCAGCTGCGCCTGCATGCTGCCCTCAATGCTTGCACAGTGAACGCTGCTTGAATGCAAGGTTTGACTGCCAGTTCGGTTTCATACAGAGGCCTGAGATTTTCCTATTTGTGAAATATTTCTGATCTTGATTATTATATAGAGTGCATTCTGTGGAAGCAGCTGTAGCATGCTCCCGTGCCATTTTCCTGGCACAAAATATATGGTTGGATGGTTTCTGCTCTGTAGTTTTCTACTATGAAATTCTCTCTCTCTCTCTCTCTCTGGGAAAAAAACAAAAACAAAACCAAAAACCAACCCAAAAGTTACTCCCTTCAAAACTTATATTAGAAAGAGACTTAAATTTTCCAAAGCAATAGTATTTGGGTAATTGAACAGGGCATCTGATGTAGTTAAATAGCACAAATGCCATATTAATTTAGGATTTTTTTTGCTTTTTGAGTTCCTTTTTAAATTATTAATCTGAGAGCAAGGTGAAATGGGAAAAAAAGAGACTGTGAAAGAGGGATGATGAAATTCAAGGACTGGAAGTGGAAGGCAGGATTGTCTAGCAGGAAAAATATGAGGGTGAGGGTGGACAGACAGATTGAAACAGAAGGCTGGAAGGCAACAGGTTTGGACTAAGAAGTTACCAACTGTGACCAGCATTTAGATAGTAAAAAGTGTTCCTGTTCATGGTGGGGCTGTGAGGTTGGGAAGAGCTGAACATGGCCCGAGAGGTCTGCCTGGGGCCATGCAGGGCATTTGCTTTGTGGAAAAATTGTCTCGCTTGGGGCAGATCTGGAACTGAGCAAAACCAACTGGGCTCTGCAACCTCTGTGGGTTGAGTTCATTGCCTGGGCAGAAGCAGACCTTTAAGAGAGGTCCTGTTTAATGTCTTAATGTTTTCTGCTTCAATTACATGTTGCTTGGACTTCAGATCACTTGGGAGTTGGGTAGCCCAAAGGCATGTACAATGAGTTTGTCTCTTGCTGACTGTGATTCTCTGGAAACATCTTGTGGGCTAATTCTTGTTTGTAATGGACCAACAGAGTGTTTGCCTGGAGATGAGACGATCTTAACTGTGATTGAGAGAATATTTCAAAGCATGAGTACCTTGGTAATTGTGTTGCTTGATCTTCTAGTGATACGCTGCTTGGCATAAACTTTAAAGGGGATTTTCCAGCTTCACCAGAAGTGGGGTGGGGTTTATTTGTTTGTTTGGGTTTGGTTTTGTTTTTTACTCATTTGTCATTAATCTTACATTTGAATGTTTAGAAATGCTTAATACTGGTGTTGAAAGATGACTGAAATCTTTGCTATTTGATTAAAGGCTTTTCATGATTTTGCCTACTTAATAAAAGATTTATCAGCCATTGCTGTGAAATTATACAGTATAGTGTAAATTATACCTAATTAAACAAAACATTTGGGATTGTCAGTTAGCATCACAGTGCTGGCCTGGTCCTTGATGACAGATAGCAATGGTGAGAAAATGTCACTGCAGCCACACAAGTGTTGCGCTATCAGCCACATACAAGTGAAATGTGGATTAAAATGCTATTAACATAGCCAATTAAACATAGCATAAACAAACCAGTTAAATCAATAAAAGTAACTGCTGTATTACAGAGCTGGTGCTTTGCTGTGGCTCACTTTGCCCATCTGAGGACCACCCAGAACAACAAACCTGAAACTGGGATGCTTTGTATGTCAATGGCAAGAATAATGCCCCAGAGCAAGGGCTAACCATACCTTCATGGCATGAACACAGCAAAGCTGTACTGGGGGTCAAATATTATTTTCTTTCCTAGGTAAAAAAATATTTTTTTTCCTTCTCTTAGAATTCCTTTTTTTACTGTTACATTTGACATGTATTTTAGGTGTCATGGACTCTTGTGTCTCTGTAGCTGCTGTAAATGGTCCTTGTGACTGATGTGAGTCTGGACAAGGCCAGCAGAGAGCGTGGGCCATCTGAAAGGGAGATTTCATAGGGCACAACTAGGTTATCCACAAAATAAACACAGATAGCCTGCTATTTCACAGCAGAATAGTCAACAGTTCCCAAGTCTTGCACATGGCCACCACATCCAGCACACCCATTTCATGCTTTCTCATTTTTTTCAAGAATGCTAACCTTGGCTTTGGGCATGCGTTTCTCTGTCCTGGAATTATGAAGACCCCCATCTTCTGCACCTGTACTTTAAATGTTTGTTAATCCATTTTGTGATATTTCAGTATCATCTCCTCACCAGGTCTTCTGCTTTCTGCTTTAGATCAATATAAATTTGTTTATTTTTCTGTCAAATGTAGAAACTAAACTCTGTATAAGTGTTCTTGTCTGGACTATGAAAGAGAGTAACCCTGGAATGAGAAGGTTGGAAGTGCTTTGAATTTTCCAGGTGTTAAATCTAATTTCTCTTCCTGGTCAACTGACTTAATCTTTTAGACTTAAAGGATTAAGTGCTACCTAGTAGATCTCATACTGATGTCAAAAGATTTCTCTGGATGGCTGGTATCCTAAAGCCAAAGCTAGCAAAATCATTCCTCTGCAAAAAGTCAGCATTGCTTTATTGAAACCTCCATTTGAACTGTGAGGTGAAGCATCAATGTTCTATTTATCTCTTAGCACCATCTTCTTAATCACTATTCTATTTATCTCCTAAGACCACCTTCTTAACTGCTGTAAGTTTGACAATAACAAGAAATCACTGGGTATTTTCAGTCAGAAATCTTTCATAAGAACAATGAAGAGACAAGATTTCCTCTTGATTCTTCATCTAAATCTATTTAAAAATACAAAATTAAAAATAATGACCTCTTGTTTATTTTTCAGTGATTAGAAGAAGTAATTCTTTAAACAACAAATGGAGAAGGACTTATTTGGAGCATATTGGGGGTCTCTTCAAAAGACTAGACATTTCTTTTTGTGGTGTATAAAGCACCTGTTAGGAAGGCTGCTTTGATAGTATGTTGGATTTTGTCCAATTAATGCCCTTTAAAAGCAGCTTGATGGAAAACAATGGGGCAAACAAAGCAAGAGACCTGTTTCCAAAGTCAACTGGGCAGGTGGTTAGTGGTGGCCCATGTTATGGGAATAACTTGAGTAGATGGTCCTGCACTGGTTGTAAACAAACTTGCCCTGTTTTCAGTAGCTGTTTTACCACAGTGGTGGCCCAGTAGCTATTTTAATATTGATATCTGAGCTACCATGTTTCCAGCTAGTGTCAGGTACGTATACCTGAACTGCTTTACTCCTTTGGATAGTAGTGAGGAGGAGCTCAAGGCTGACTGCTGTGTTGAGCACTGAGCTTCTGGCAGTGTACAAAAAAAAATTTAAAAAATTAAAATATATAATGAAGTATTTGAGCACTAAAGACAATCTTAAAGGTTAAAGGCAGGGAGACAAAAAGACAGCTAATGGAAGTAAAGTTGCTTTTGTGTGAAACCAGAGGCCAGAACAGCTGGTCTGCTGTGCAGGTGGCTGTATGTCACCAGCCTCATTGGTAAGAGGCATTCCATGCTTTGTGCTTCTGCAGGTTGGGTGAAGTCCTACTCAGATGTCTGTGGTGTGCTGAGAGCATGTTGCAGGTAGACCATGGCCTGGATCTGCATCTCTTCTCTTCCTGATTCTTGTTCATTTGGATGTTGCAGGATCAGGCTCTACAAATTAGAAAATAAATTAAGAACTTGATTAGAGCTTTAAATGGGATTCTTCAGACTTTTGTTTGTACCTGAGGCAGTATGTATGCTGAAATTAAACAGCAACCACTTTTGGCGTGCTTCCTCTGTTCATATAATCTCTCCAGAAGACTGTGTTTTCTTACTGTAATTTTTTTCTCCTTTATATATATATGTATCTATATGCAGAAACACCATGCGTGCATATGGAGTTCTCATAGTATATGGAGTAATCATAGCCATGTTCAGCCCGGCAATGCCATGGGTCATCCTGTCCCACAAAGGTGTGGAGGGGATTTGGGCTTGCTGCCTGCCCTGCTCCTGTCCCATTTTGGTTAGTGCTGCTGTGGTTTGGGGCTTTTCTGGGAGCTTACTGACCTGCTTCTGGGTTCTGTGGCCTATCCTGGATGTGAGTGAGGGCCATGGGAAGTCATGGTGAGGACTTCTGCTGTCTTCTTCTGGTGTCCAGACCTACAACTCCTGAGGAGCCCATTGACACTACCTGATGGCCCAGCTGCGGTGTCAGGCAATCCCTCCTTCCAAACAAGTCCTCCTCAATTCCCAAAAGAACGCTCCTTTAAAGATCATGGGTGATTGACACTCTTTTAAGCAACAATTTGAACATTTTATAGGAAGTCAGGAAAAAGAATAAAATGAGGGCAAAGAGGAAAAGAGAGAAACAAAAAGTGTTTTAGAGACTGGCACTGACTGCGGAGGGGGAAAGCTGCTGGGAAACCCTGGCTGTAATAAGAGTTCGAAGAAGGGAGAGGTTCTGACTGGAAGAAAACCAGAGGTTAGAGGCAGCGGCTGAGCGCTGTGGTGTGTTTTCCTGGGAGGCTGAAGCCTGCCCGTGGAATGCTTCAGCTCAGAGGGAATGCAAACATTGTCCTAGGCTCTGCCTCTGGGCTGTGTGCTTTGGTCTTTGTAGAACGTATTTAACATTGGGCAGTGGCATTGCTGCTGCTTTGTCCCGCTGTCAAGACTACTGGGGAATGCAAGCCAATTCAACTTTAAGTGTATTCCTCTGTCTTTTTTTTTTTCCTTTTTTCTTCTTTTTTTTCTGTAGACCACCTAACAGTAAATCCAGCTTTTGCATGTGATTATTATTTCATGACAAGGCATGATGAAGTGTTTAAGAATTTCTGTAAGTTTAAAATGATCTTTATGTTGCCCCCTGTTAAGATTTCTCACAATTGCTGTTAATCTTTAGTCTGGGGGAAAAGGCTTTTTCCACACCATATGGACTAGACCAGATTTATCTGCTGCTGTTGTCCTTCATGGGACACGAGGCGCATTCTGTTGAGTGATGGATCATCTACGAATGTGTCGTAGCAAGAGCATGTTGGCATGTGTACACAATTGACAAAGTCCTACGCACCTACATTTAGTCAATGTACTTGCAGTGTGTTTTGCTATTTTATTTCCCCTACTGCACTTAGTGTGCATTTTCACATTCCCATTTCACTGGCTCCATGAACATTGCTAGGCTGGAAATCAGCTTCTTGTGCAATGTGCTCAATGAACTCTCCTATTTCTCAACTGCAGATCAGTGCAAATGTGAGCCATTAAAGCCATGATTGACTCCAGACTAAGGCTTTGCTCCCAAACAGTTTATGCACTATTGAAGGCTAGGTTTTTTGTTCGTTAATATTTGTGTTTTGTAAGAGCTTCCTGGCAACATCAGAAGTGCAAAGTCAACTTTTTATTAACTCATTTCTAATAAAGAAGGTATTTTTGTGGCCAGAGAGTTAAGAACTACAAACTCTGTTGTTTCAGGAAGAAGATTGTATTTTAATGTGTGGAAATATTTCCAGGGTGTGGTCTGCTTGCTGATCATCTCCTTTAAACATCCAAAGCTATATGGTGGTAACAGTATGTGGTCAAGGTGCTTGTACCAATGTGGCTGTTCTTGTGAATGGCAATTTATTTCTCTTATTTTAATCCACAAGTGAAACATAGCTCTTGAAATGATCACACAGTCCCGTTTCCATGAGTAATACACAAATGGGTCAGGAAATGAACAGGGTGTTGTGTTTCACAATGCAGAGCATTAAAGTTTGCTTCAGTGGGATCAAAATGCGTGCAGATTTTTAATGAAGTTTGTAAATTTTAAAAAATATCATTTTCCCTTTCAGAACTGTGGTGTCTAGCATTGAAAATCAATTCAGATATTTATGTCCTGTAGCAGCTGATTTCTAAGCAATTAGAGTAAAACAAAAGTATTTGCAAGTTTTGTATTTTCTTCAGTTGTGTTTGCTGCTTCTTGGATAATTTTATCCACGAAGACTTCTTTACTGCTCTGTCTTGTCGACTCAGCTGAGTTAAAATTAAAGCATAAAATGAAATGTTTATTTAATCATGCCGATGTTCTTAAAACTTGAGAGATTTCTTGTATCACTAAAAAAGTGTCTTCAAAACTTCCTGAACTTCTTAAAATGCATTCCTCAACCCTGATAATTAATGAAGATATACTAAATACTGTATTTGAATAATTAGAAATTTAGATTAAATTCTCCTAGAGTGTCAAATATGTTTAACTTTATGATTTAAAAAAAACAAAACACTCTTATAAAATGATCAGATCTTTTGCACAAGAGTATTTCTACCTGATTTAAATTCTGGGAACACAACAGCTTTAACTGTAATATTTTTTTGTGAGAGGAAGAAAAAACTATTGAGTGTTCAATTCAAGACTTTTATACAGAAAGTATAAAAGAATGTTAATGGGAAGGAAAACTGAATCCAACAGTGGAATACATACTGCTTGGTTAATTACACAAATATTAATTCATGCAGGTCCTCTGACCAGATTTCATTCTCCTTCTTGACTCTGTAGACTTGCATCCCGTCGCTATAGCAAAGCAAAGACTGAACAATGCCAATAATTTCAGACTCTTTCCGATACGATAAACTTTGCCAGATAAGAATATACTTGGCTCTAGATTCTGAACTTAGCTCTTAATATACATAATTCTTCATACCCTATGTGAGAACCACCGATCATGGCAAAACAAATGAAGTGTTAATTATCCAGAAAGAGCTCAGTTCTGCCCAGTGATGAATAATGCTGCCCAGATTCAAAAATGGACTTATTTATGTGATTAAAGTTAAGCACATGCTTAATCTCATTGATCTAACATCAATAATAGTTTATCAATTCAGAGCTGCAATTGGTGTTGCAAACACAAAGGAGACATGATAGGGTTCTCTGTCTTGACTTTGCCCACTGAAGTTTTTGCGGGCTGGGAGGTGCAAACTGCAAAGGGTTATTGCTTGGAGACGGACTTCTAGGACTTCTAAATTCTTTGCTATAGTTTGTCTTTCCATTTTTCATTTCTCAAGTTCTGGGTGAAATTTTGGTCACTAACATTTTGAACCAAATAGGTTTGGGTGGAAACTATTTCAAGTGAGGGGATGCAAGCTAGGAATAATCAGACTGGCAGCACTCTTGGTGACAGAGAATATTAAAATAGAAAAATTACAAATGAAAGATAAAATTCAGCCCTAGAATTTTTATTCTAGGGCTGAATGTCTGCGATGTGAGACAAATAACAATCAATAGCATGCATTTGTAGCCTGCTGTAACTGGGGAAATAAATAGGAATATAATGGTGCCCTCTAGACCTGGTGCTTCTGCTAGTGTGCACGTGTCTCTTGCATACTTGGAAATATAAATGCCATGGCACCCATATCTAATAACATCTGAGTGCAAGTTCATTTGAACTGCTTAGATGTGGGGCATAAAACTGACATATACTACTGGAAAGCTAATTTTGTCTTCCTGGGGCTATTTTTGAGGCCCTTTTTTTTTTGTTTCTGAAGTATTTCTTCTGTAGAATACCCTTTATCTGTCCTTAAAATGCGCTGGAGAGGCAAGAAAGCAACTTGTCTAGGATGCTCACCTTTGGTTTTCTGCTGCAATTATTCTTCTTCGGCTGAGAATTAGCTCTTCCCAAATGTTTTTTTCAGTAGTGTGTATTAACACCTATGATCACCTTTCATAGCTTTGGTAGAAAAATCTTTATTCCCAAAGCATCTGTGCTGGAGTCCACTAAAAGCACAGACACTTCTAACCATTTTAGATAATGGTCTGAGTAGAAAAAAAAAATAGTTGCTATTCACATAGTAGCTTTCAGCATTGATAGAACTGCAACGGTTTCATTGAACAGAAATCAGCTTTAACTTTTTTGTACTGTAACCTCAAACATAAGCATTCTTGGTTAGTCTAAAGACTGTTGATAACACAAGAAAGGTACCATTGTCTACCCACCTTTAATATAAATGGAACTAAATAAGCCTGCTTTTGTTCGATGGTCTTCAGTTAGATTAAAAACAAAATTAGAACCATTATGATGCATTAATATTTATTTTCAAACATGGAGGGGTGAGATGGAAAATCCCTAGAAGGCTTTTCCCACATAAAGGTTTACTTTGGGTATGAAGAAGGATAAGGAAGTCCTAGGAAAGAAACTGCACTGAATTTTGTAATGAGTCGCATTCCAGATAAATAGATCTCCAAATCCTAAATAAAGCCAGTTGCTGGACTGAGGGATAATGCTTTGTTTTGATGACACTGTATTTGAGAATGTACAGTGTCAAGAATACATTTTTTTTCCTCTTAATCACCAAGATATCACTAATAAACTCATCCAGTTATTGATACCATGTATTGTGAAGGTAGCTTAGAAGCGAAAAATAACAGAGGAGGAAATTGGTGCCTCAAAGTTGACATGAATGTCAGTTTTATATGGTGATAAGAGACATTCGACCAATCCTGGAAAGTACAAACTAAAGAAAATTGCCTGACTCTGAAGTTTTCTCACAAAGGTAGAGGCAAAAGCCTCTACCCATGACCTTTACAAAGATTTATAAAACTTTTTGGTCTGGTTTGAGGCTAGTTATCAGGAGATATGCACAGCTTTATTTTTTGCTGATGAAATTCTACTTAAATTTCATTTGAATGGGAGAGCTCAAACAAGGCAAGTAGCATGAGAAACTTGGAGGTTTTTTATATACCAAGTTAGAAGAAAAGACATGCAGGTACTTTGGGGGAAGTTATAGTGCTACTGGTTTTTATTCCTCTGCTTGCTAGCTAGTGAGTGATAGGCTGAGGAATGCAGCATCATCTATTTCTTTTGTGTTCTTGGTTACCATAGAGCATATGCAACATACAGCAAAACACAAACATTTCCTGCTTTGTTTTCTTGGCAGTTTTCTGAATTCGGTATTTTGGAATTAAAATGAAATAGTGTGAATCAATGTAGAGCACACAGAACACCTCGTTTCTTGATCCTCTGATGAGCATTTTTAGAAAAAACTGCTGAAATATGCATCATAATCAATCTGATGAACAGCCAATGGAGAAGGCTTTTAAATATTTAAGAATCTCTGTGTTGTAGAGAATAGCACAATTTTTTTTAAATGAGACTGCAAGTTCCTATAGACTGTCAGAGAAGTCCTCCATATAAGGCTTTGTGCCAGAAGGCTTAAAATATCTAATCCAATCTTGTCTAAGTTGGGATCTGATGTTGCCTCTCTGAACTACATCGATAATCTTATTTCAGCTCCTAAGGAGTGACCATTGCTTCTTCCTTCCCTCCTCTGGTGGCACTTGCTCCCGGCTGCCCTTGCAGCCCCTGTGCATCTGCCTCAATTTCCTCTGTTATTCTTGTAGAGGATCTTTCCCTAGTTACTTATAATTTCACCCTAGTCATGAATAACACCCTCCTCTGTGTCACCGTATGTGCCAAGAGCAGCCTCCTGGCCGGCACCCACCCGCAGCGCTCCTGGGTCCCCAAGGATGCTGGGTTGGGTGTCGCTCTGATCTGCGTGCTCCTGTAAACTCCCCAGCATCATGGGTTAATCCAATTTTTAAACACAAGGCGTGATTAATCTTAAAACACTTTGAGCAACAGTGTAGCTTTGTAAATAACAATTTGTCATTATAGGAAGTGGTTTTTGCAAGGCGAAGGCTTGAATAAGGTAATATTTTTGGGTGATGCTTCAGTGAAGAGATTTTCTGGAGATCTGTGATTTACCTGTTACTAATATTATGCTATTTAATAAGCAGGAAGCAGTACGTAAGAACAATAATAGTAATCTTAGTTAGAATGGTTTTGATGAAAGTACACTTTAATTCACTAATTATGACAGCTAAAAAGCATTTTTACATTCAGTGTTAAAATCACTGTATCTGTATTTTTACCTCACTCTTCCAGCTGCAGAACTCTTTCTAACATGTTTTTAGTCATGTTATGCAAATGCCTGTTTAAATTACTAGGAGTATTTGTTTTCTATTTCTGCCCTGTAAAACATAATTTTAATACAAGTTATTTGTGAAATGCACATTGTAAAAGGAAATAAGGTTTCAGATGGCATTTCTATGATAATTTTACTGCAAATGTTGACCATGTTTTTGTATTTGTCTGTAAAAGGTAATGCAGGCTGTACATAAAGCATATTTCAAAGATCTAATATTGTATGTGACTAAATTAGTGAAGTAGCATTGGCTTCCCTTTGAACAGTTAGTCTCGCACTAATCATACGGAGTAAAATAGATCACTGCCTTGCATACATTTTGTGGGAGGCAGTCGCTGTGGCACACTGTGCTGAACTGAGCCCTGCCACAAAGATCGAACGCCCTTTCCTGGCTCTCCCACCCCGTCATGCATGCCTAGCACAGGGGCTCAGGGTGCTCCCACCTGCTGAGAGCTGGGGTGCTCACCCCCAAGATGAACAAGAGTTAAAGGCTGGGCAGTCGAGCCTGTGGAAATATACATGGCTGGCACCGTGGCTGGGCGGGCGTAATGTATGTAAATAGGGGGTAGCAAATGCATGAGCAAGCGAGTCAAGGTGAAGGGTGTGCTGAATACCTAAAAACTGACTGTGGTGCTCTGCCAGCATGGGGAGAGGGGGACAAAACTTGAGGAGCCTGGCAGGGTCTGAGGGCTTTAGCCCCTGGGAAAGCGCCTGGTAAATTCCCAGCCAGATCTTCGTGCTGCCTCGTTAAATGCAAAACTGCAATTAAAATCACACTTTGTACTTTAGATTGATTTGTTTAATAAACAAAGGTTAGTTGCATTTAAAAAATGTATGGGCAAGTTTGCTGCATGTGGGGAGAATAACGGATATTGCTGGCAAGAGATTGCTCTTAATAAAACATCTCCATTTCAATGGAATGCTGTATTTTTACTTGGCTTGATCCTCAGCCTCTGAATCCAAATGGAAATTTTTTGAAACAAAAAGAGGTTTCTAGAGGTGGGATCCTGTTGTTTGTGTCTCCATTGCACTTTTCAATCAAATGATTTGTACTAGACTGAAGTTTGACAAACCCGCTGTTGTGTCACGAAGAAAAAGCTTCCTCATAAAATCAAAAACATATAGCAGATGCATGTTTTATGGAACATTACTAAAAATAGCGCTTTAAACCCTTACTCTGTCTGTAATGCTCTATAAGTATCTTTTGAACACTGCCTTCATTATTAAGTCTCTGAGCTTTGGAAATAATTTTCTGATTCTTTCTCTTCCACAGATCTTATTTTTCAAAACAGTTGATGTTTGTTTTCTGTTTTGCATGCGTGTATGGTGAGTGAGTTGTCAGTCAGCTGATGACTGTTCAGTCGTGTCGGACAAGATCCTAAGACTATGTCCTTAAGCGAATTCCAAATTCCAGTATCATGAATATATTTTGAGATTCTTTAAGGATCTCAGTAGAAACTAAGATGACATATTTTGCTTTCTGGTGGCTCAATGATCAAAGCCAGGGTGAGGGGAGGAGATGGCATCTACCTGTTGTCATCCCCATGCTGACCAGCGCACTGCAATCTGCACGCCCCTTCTAACTTCTTGGATTTTGCCCACTAGCAAAGGAGGGTGAAAAGCAAGATTCTGTGAGACCACTGGGTTTTCAAAAGAAGGGAAGTCAAGAGATACTAAGAAAGTGAGGACCGGGAGGTGATATAAACCAGTTAGGAGAAAACAGAGTAAACATTTTGTTGGGTAAAATAGACGATCGAATAAATACTTCTGTACAATCAAATATGTTATTGGTCTTGCATGACGTTATAAACAGCAGTTGCTGAAACATGACATGCAAAGCTACGGTTTTATGATGTTGTGGCTTGAAATACAGCTAAAAATGGCAGATAATTGGGTTTAAAGAATTCAGCTCAAATATTGCATTTCTTCCCTTCTGAAACCTTCCTGTTATTGAAAAAGACAGCAAGCACACATTGTGCTTTTCTTTTTGCTAGATCCATTTTAATATCACCAGTGACACAAGTCTCGTTTCTCGTCTTGAATTCTCCATCAGGCTGATGGGTGAGAGTTTTCAGCACCCATTTCTGGCATTTGCTTTCAGCTGTGCAGTTTACTTTAAAAGTATGTTTTGCTTATTTTACTTCTAGCCTTACAATATGAATAAACATTGACACTATTTAAAAAAAATGCAGCTCCCTACCTATACATGCACAAGTAAAGGGGGCTGTATATAAAAAATTGATTATTTTTTGTATTCTGCAAGGAAAAAAGCTTTGAACAGCCTTCTTTTTTAAGAAAGAAAAAGGGTCAAATGGAAAACAGTTATCTTGTAGAAAGGTAACCAGGAGTTGTGAAGCTTTATGAGCATGGGGAGAGCAGTTCTGACTTAGCTTGTAGAGTTTGCAGCTGTTTAGCCTGGGAAGACTTTTGAGTGTGCTTCTTCTGCTCCCTTTGCAACTTGGGCTGAATCTTACGACTATGGTAATTAATTTATATCCATCTGATACATTGCCTTCTAGCTTCCACAGTTTCACAACAAAGTGCCCTTGGACAAGTGAAGGTACTTGTCCTCATTCCTGTGTGCACTATATCAAGAATCTTAACTGTTATATTAGGTATGCAAATGAAACAAACATATCTATCGAGAAATATTAGCTGGAAAATATTTTATTTTGGAGCTAGAGGGCAGAAAATAAATGACACACATACTTTAAAGGCTTACCGAAAACTGAGTCTTGAAGTCAGTTTTGAGCCACTCCATCCTTGCAAGTAATTTTGATTAGAAATGAATGAAACACCATAGTGCCGCTGCCTCTGTGCTGCAAGACAGGGGGAAATGCAACTGAACTGAGATTATCGTCTTTCTTGGCATCTCACAGACTGGTCTGGTTGAACAGAGCCTGAAGTCCTCGACTCTCCTAAGAGTGGATGATATATTAAGACAAGAGTGTATTACGCAGTAGGACATTAACAATGAATCTGAAAAGGTATTGTGAATGTTAAAATCGCACTGACTAAAATATACTGAGGTTAAAATGCAGGGTAACTTTACAAATCACTATTAATTTCTTTGGCTTTCATTGCAATAACATTGATTTAATTTATTAGATTCCTTTCTAAATCTATATTTCAGTTTTAGAGTTGTCAGTTTCTGTTAATGACAATTTTGCCCATCTGTTCTAACATGAAAATGAGGCTTCATGCAGTAGACATGATAGATCTCTAATAGTTGAAGAAGTAAGAATCTTAAAGGTATTTCATTTGGATTAGATCCACTTTGATGCAGTTCACCCTTGAAATTAAGCCTAGTACTAAAAACTTTTAACTGTATAATCAAAAAACAAAAATGTCATATCTTGTCATTTAGGCTCTGTCTATTTCATAATTTACAGAAAAAATTTCAAAACATTCCCACTCATTCTCTTTCTAATGACAGAGCCATAATTTTGGGTGTCAGCATATCAGAATTCCACTGGATGTGATTAGAATAAGAATTAGTTTCTCTAATTTGGCCATTCAAACAGTAGCGTTACTACAGTAAGTCATTTTGCTAAGCCAGCCTTTGCTGCCAAGCTAGGTTACAACTTCAGTTTCCATCCAGGTTTAAAACTCCTGTTCCTCACCCAGGTCAATCTTCTGAAGGGGTAATTTTTCAAAGCAGTGTGTGAGTCTTAAGCACACAAATCCAGTTAGCAAATAACAAGATTATGTTCTGTGCACTGCTTTAAAATTTTAGCCCTAATATCCTAGAGATAGGAGCACAGTTATTGCACATACTGCATACGAGGTATAATTTAAATTGTTTTTAGTAAGCAATTCCCTGCATTTGTGTAATGCAATGTTATTCTGGGGGAAAAATGCTTGGCTAATTATTCAGTCTAGAAAAATAAACACATCCATTAAAGGCTAGACTACATATTAATGCATGACCTTTGTAACCACAGTGTTTTATTTGCAAATCTTCTAGAAAATTTTGTATCCATTAAATATATATGGAATTGGATTTTGTCTTTACCACTGGAAGTTACCAAACGTACACTGACTCAAACTTGGAACATTTAGTGTTGCTTTGTAACAAAGGAGATGGTTCCTACAGTGTGCTTCGTTACTGCTTTTTGTCTTGGACTTCTCTTGAAATTCAGAATATAGCTAGGAAAATCAGACTAAAGAAGCTCCTACGGGACCATATTTCTAATTTCTAAATACAAACTACTGAAAATTTAGCTTTTCAAGTGTAATACTTCTAACAAATTAAAAATCAACAAAAATATTATGCTTCTATGTTACCTGTTCAAGTGTATAGAATGTACAAAAACTTTAATCAAATACTCAGGTTTGCTCAGTTTTAAATTGTGTTAGTTTAATAGTTTCTATTCTGCTGTTTATATTAATGACATATTCCCATCTAAATATATTGCAGTGCTGAAAAGCCATCAAAACATTTCTAAGGTTGGATGAGTGCAGTTGCATTCATGATTTTTTAATAAAATGATCTCTTTCTATTGAACTGCCTTTTTTTTTTTAACAGAGATTGAGATTGTATAATATATATATACATAGTTATAGGAGCATTATAAATACAAACTGCAGCTTCATTTGCTGTCTGAATGTTTGATTTCAGTTCATAGCTACACAGTGGGCTGAGAAATGTGAGTTACTGTACATAAAATATGAGGGCAAAAGAAAGAAGGATAAAAATGAGAGATGCAATTGATTTTTTTTTGCATATTGATTAAAAGTCTTATTATTTGAAGAAGCAACTGATAATTTGCTAATAGTGATTTTTCCAAGAACTGATGTTTCTGAAAATTATTTTCATCTATTCTCCTTTTCCTCTTCACAGTCCAGTTTACATTCTCTACTTCTTAACTCTGGCCTCTTTTGTAGGCATTTGATATTTGTAGTATATGTATAAAAGCAGTTTGATATTGGCTAAATTTGGGCATAGTCCGTGTTATGAATATGAACATCTGCAATGGAATTAAAAGCGGCATTCACCAAAATCCAAGTGTGAAGTATCCCAGTTCAGCATATGATTCTGAATGCATAATTTAGTTGCTATATTTTGTTTCTTTCCTCCGTGTGGAATGTTTATGGAATTCTCAGATTTATTAGGTATTTAGAATTTTCCTTTAATTTCTTACCGCTCTTTCCACTCTATGCTTTCTGTGCCTGTAGTTAATCTGGTGCCTGTAGTTAATCTGCACATGTACTGGTCCCATGTAATTTTATTTTGTTTCTATTCATGTTGGATGACTAGCCAGCCTATCAGAGATTTCAAATATTCAAACCAGCTGAAATTCAAGAACCTGCTATAGTTGCTTGAGTTTAAAATGCTTTTTTGCATTAGTAAGTTGAGCCATTCAAATACTGGGGCACCAAATAGTCCTAAATAGTACTTATCTTTAAAACATAATGTCCGCGAATCTTCCCAAACACGTTCTCTCTGTCCCACTCATTTTTCTTATTTTTATATTAACTGCTGTGGGAAGATTTGGAAATTCTCTGGTTAATTCTCTGATTGCATCTATTTCAGCTGGTAGTTGTTCGGGGAAAGCAAACATGAGAAAATGGATCAGGTGAGATCCCTCTCCTGAGCTGGTGACCGTCCAAAATTTGTGCATAACCCAGCTAGACAAAAACCAAACCTGAATATTCTGATGGTGACTGAGCTGGGAAGTGTAAGGTGAGCATGTGCAAGCGTTAATGCAACTGTGTGTCTGTGCCCTTGCCCATCTTCCCTAGAAGTCTTTAATTCAAGAAGCCAGTTCCAACCAAACTGAGCAGGGGAGGGCTGGGTCAAAAATAAAGTAGTTAGTGTCCTGGAAAAAATAAGTCACTGGGTAGAGAAGAGAGATCCTGGAAGTGCTGCTGCTGCTGCTGCTGGGGCTTGCTGCCAACTGTGAAACACCAAACCTCAAGGGATCAGTCTGGTCCTGGCCACAGCTTGGTTTTTAAAACTTCATTTCTCAGAATCTGTGACTTCTTACCATGCACTTGGAGTGATCCATTTCTTCATCTAATATACTAGCATTCCCCCCATTTCCCAGCTTCAGCAATCCGCTGCTGCTGCTGTTTTGAGCAGAAGATGGCTTGCATTTCTCAGGGACACCTGGCCCAGCA
Organism: Anhinga rufa; assembly: GCA_013400875.1. NCBI lineage: Eukaryota > Metazoa > Chordata > Aves > Suliformes > Anhingidae > Anhinga > Anhinga rufa. The sequence goes on from VZTV01066753.1 coordinate 19,615, forward strand.
AAGCGCACGTGCTGTCTAGTTGCTGGAGCGAAACATCGGATGAGCGTAGACACTACCAAAGCTCTTGCTCAGTGTGATGTCAGTCATTTCGTTCATGATGAATTCATTTAGTAAATAAGTAAATAAGCTACTGAAAAAAATCTTTCAGTCTGGGAACCAGAAAGGATTCGGTGTTTACTCAGACTGAGGGCCTGAGTATGAATATAAATGTTTAAGTGAGTGCAGTGTATTGCATGACTAGTTCATCAACTTAAAAGTGGTATCACTAGCTTGCCTTACTTTTACACTTGAAACCATTATAATCATAGAAAAGATGTTCTCACAAAACAGGTAATTTAAGATAATCATGCATACAATTTAAAGATAAAATAAGGTTTAGATCTGGTTTCATAGCAAATGTGATCTGTATAGAATCATACTGAATTGAAAAAGATGAAGTATGGTGTGAATTATTTTATTTCATCCCAGAATTCCAGCTTTGTCCTATTGCAGGTGAAGAGCGTACCCAGGCTGACGAACTTGTGGGCATCTGACTTACTTTCCTCCCAAGAGTAGAAGCACCACCTAAAGTCAGGTGATCTTCCTCCATCAGCTATTTAGGTAGAATAAACTTAGATGCTCTGACTGACCTTCTGCAGAGTGAGCTTCCTCCCATGTACAAACATGGAGGGAAGGACGGGGTTTATCAGGCAAATTAAATGGACATAAGTAGCAAAATTCCCATAGATCACAATGTCTGCTGGTTCACTCAATATTTAATTAAGAACATGAAATCTAGACTGTAATAAGAGCTGAGTGATAGCTACTAATACTCATAGTGTTTAAAGTTTAGTAAAGCTTTCAAAGGTCTACTCACAAGCCAGAACAGAGGTGCCAACAGGAAGGCTTTATGCCATAGTGTGGATTGAATATGGTAATCTGATCTGTGCTCCTAATAGTGCTGGTAAACAGACTGTTCTAATCAGATACAAATGCTAATATATATAAAATCTTTACCCATTTAAAAATAATAAAATATTTTCCTCCAATTAATTCTGATTGTGCTAGTAGAACATACAATCAACAATGTTATGCAAATAGTTATTTTTGCAGTTGAAATCAATAACTTATTTTCTTTTGTAATACACAAAAAACAGAAAAAAGAGGTTATTATTAATTGCTTATAAAACTAAATCTTTGTGTGGGAAGCCTGCAGGTATTAATCTCATTATCAAGACTTTCCTACAAAGTCTGTATGGCCATTATTGTTCATGATTCGACCACTCAAGAAATCTTGCCATAGACTCCTATTTTGAAAGTATTTATTGGAAGCTGAATGAAATTAGTTCTTTATGAGCTAAGTAATTGTAAAGTTACATTATCCTGTGGAAAGAGATGACTGATAAAATCTGACAATTTCAATTTTAAAACGGCTGTGCCTTGCTACACTGAAGTCATGATAACCCTCGTATTTATAAATCTATAGCTTACTGGCTACACATACATAGTCATGAAGTATCAGTTACGCTTACTGATAAAATTACTTTAAATATTGATTATAAAATAACTTGTGTTAACAAAAAGTATATTGCTTGCTCATGCATATGGTATTGTTTGCTTCATTTGAATTCCTGTATCTCTAATTCCTTTTTCATTTTTGTTTTATTCTCTTGAACAGCCATTGCTCAGCTTGGTCTGATCAGTAAATGGGAGAAGCTTCGATAATTCAGCTTTAATGGCACCCCTGCACCCAGTGAAATTCTTGGCTGCTGAGGAGGAACAAGGGCACTTTGGTAAGACTTTGTGCATCTAGCTACAGAAAATTTTCAGTCTCTTCTTTAAACTTATGAGAAGAAATGGATGACAGCACTGAATATAGAGATAGTCCAAGCTAGTAATACAGGCAGCTAATGGTGCTTGCTAGTCTTCTCCACACAGGTCTACCAGTCTTACCCTACCCTTGGAGGGCTTACATGTAGTAGAGACTTCTTGTGGTCATGGTTTTTCTACAGTCTTCAAGTGACTATGGCGTCGTCTATGTCACTGGCTGTGCAGCCTTGTCCTGGATGTCAGCCCTCAGCACCTAAGTGGGATATCTCCACGGTGTCCCCACCATCTCTTTAAAGAGGTACCATTCCCTGGCAGCTCCCCTTCCCTTACATCTGCAGAAAGTAATGGGGGGCATGTGGTATCACAGAAAGGGGCTCACCCTGGGATAGGTATTGAGCTCCTTTACCCTCACACATGGTTCTACACATACAGTGATGATCCTGTGCCTATGTGGTTGTCCTTGAAGCCATGCCTGCAGCTGTAAAAGCAGGCTTGAATTTAATCTCCAAAATGATGAGCTGATTTCTGCTTTATTCACCATCAAACTTTGTACCAACCATGATTCTTCCATGATCTTTTCACCAAGGGAAAACAGACAGATCTAGAGTACAATTGTCATAACTTCCATTCACAATAGAAGTATCTAATTTCCAGGAAGCATCCTGTGATAAAGACTACTGCTTTAAATAGAAAAAAACAACCACCAAATCTTCAGGACAACTACGGCACCATGCAAAGCAAGTGTCTACATTCTGAATGTACATATTTTTTTAAAATCCATCTATTTCCAAAAGTTTGCCATATATCACAGCAGACTGTCCAAAGTGACATAAAACATCCAGCAGATCAGAAGCAGCAATTCCATTAAAATATTGTGTGTCTGTTTTCCTGCATAAATGCACAGGACAGCTGGGCCTGTTTTGGTTTTTATAGAAAAACATAGCATCTCAAAGTCATAACTCCTTGTTATGCATGGAGATTCACTCCATAATATTTTGAGGATGCAGATATTTACGTGCATTACCATGACAAGTTGGCATTACAGGCTCCTTCTGCTTCGATTGCAGCCGTAGGAAGACGTTGCCTGGCTGGGTCAGGCCTGGCCACCTTTTCCATGGGAATGGTGAGAAACTTCCCGGTTTCACTGTCAGTTCCAAAAATATAATGAAATAAATACTGAGATCTCCTCAGTTTATAGACTCTTTTCCCAATTAGCTATGCTGGGGTGTGGTTAACACAAACTAATCATACTCTGGAGTGCTAAAATGTACATGGTGCAGCAGAGTGCCTCGCATCTCCTGGGGTGTGATTATTTAATGATAATGATGCCCCCTGCAGAGGCACCTTATTGCTCTTTTGCAAAAACAATCTTTATTGAGGGGAATTAATTGCATTGTTGTTGATAGCAAGAAATAAGTTAATATTTTGAAATGATCTTTCTGGTTTGCACAGCTTAAAGGGATGTTCGCACAATTATGTCAAATAAATGACCTGCTTTGAAAGTTTCTCCATATATTAGGTCTGGATTCCAAAGCCACTCTGGATATATGTTTTCTCTGAAGATTTGATTTCACTGGGAGTCTTGAAATGCTGAGAAGAGTTAATCTCTCTGTTCTATGGATACCTTGTATTGCTGCCTAAAAATTGATCTCTTCAGGGTCACTGACTGTTTTCTAGTTAGAGGCAAATTTGCAGTTATACTGGATTCCCACAGCATATTTACTCTATGCAAAGTATCTGAGAGCAACTTTTATGGTAGGGTTTTTAATTAGTGTGATGTATAAAAGCAGCAAAGTTAATAAGGATGAAATTTGCTGGTGTGCTGACTTCTATGGAAGGCAATTGCCTCAGAGTCATGGTCATAGCCTAGTCTTAAATATCCATCCATATTATTGCACTGATGCTACATAGATTTTGGAAGATGCAGCTCAGTTCCCAACTGAAAAAGATACAAGCAGCAACATATACTTTACGTACTCCTATCCGCCCACTAATTTATCTCCAGAATAATCGCTAATTTACTTATCTCAGTGCTAATGTTTGCTACAGTAGTTTGGGTTTTGTTTCTCAGTTTATGGGAGTCTTTGCATCATTTTTATCACCTGCTTGCTTTTTTATACTAATGGTTCAATACATCAGCATTACAGTAATAATCTAGGTATATATTCATTGTAAAATGATGATTTACTGCAGCAGGACGGATGTATTTACCGTGTATGCAATGTTGCAACAAATGAAAATATGAGAAATATGTGGCCCTGTGTCAGCATATGTGTAGGCATACCTGAATGTGTAAACACGAATAAAGCAAAGCAACTTGGTGAAGTCACCTGCAGCAGTACTTGCTCTGTGCATGGGACTGTGGAGGAGGATGCAGAAACCTGCCGCAGGGCTGTAGCAGGCGAGCAGGAGCTCACAGGCTCCATCGCTGTCTCTATGGCTGGTCCTGGCCAAGTCGATCCCTTATTTCTGTTCCTGGTGACCCCAGCATGATGTGGATGCTTGTGTAATGAGGGGGTTTTATTGCTTTCAAGGGGTTTGGCATGGTCCTCCTTGCCGGACACATGTGATCTCTGCTACCACTCTAGATGAGTGTCCCATTCCTGCCCCTCTGAGAGGGCAAATGGGACTCCAAAACACTGTTTTGTGAGGAATGATCATCATCATGCCTTTGAGACTCTGCAGAGCATAGGACTGTAGGATAATTCAGGTTGGAAGGCAAATCAATCTCTTCCCACATGTGTGTGTATGCATACACACACATATATGTGTATGTGTGTGTGTGGTTTTTTTCCCCCAGTTCTCTTAAAGAATTGCTCTAGTAACTTTGGGAAATTTTCATTAGTCTCTTCCAGGGAACTGCCAGATGCAAATATTCCATCATTTGTGTGCCTAAAGCCCAGACTTACCTGGGTCACTTCTGATAAGTTATTCTAAAATAAATTCTGTTCATATTTTGTAACAGAATGGAAAATCCAGGTGAGCTGCTCACCAAAGGTTCTGATCTGTTTGTATCCAGTCTAGCAGGCTTTGTGGTTGGTCCTCTGTTAGGGGTACCTAGGTAGTGGGTTTTTGCAGTGAAACAATTTAATCCAACATTAAAGTTGTCAATTGAGAGAAAGGCACAACAAAGACCTATCTCAGTGCTCAGTAGCTTCCTCTTAGATGGGTTGGGACAAAGATATCTGGTCTCCCTTGTTACTATTGCTCTTGAATTTGGTCATGGTACTATTTGTTTATACACTTAGAACACATAATACCTCCAGCAGTTTTGAGTGATTATGACAATTAGGTGCCTGACTTCTACCATGGATATCTGTGTTCTTCAAAGTCATACCTTCTGTTTACATCAGTAAAGGTTGTGGGGTTTTGTTTTTTTTTTTTTTTTTTGTTTTTTTAAATAAATAGCCCTAGAAAGAAACATGTACTACTTTAATTTCACTCTGAGGCCTGTGATACTTGCATGATGGTAGTTTTCATACAGAAAATAACATCTGTTTCCTGAATGACCACCCAAGTTAGTGAGTTTCTGTTTTCTAGTTGCCCATTAGGTTTCCCTAAGCCAGAGCAATCAGTGTAGCTTGGGACTGGAGAAGGATGGTACACAGCTATCAACTGCCTTCTGCTGTTACAGTCATAGAGACAGGGGAGAATTGTGTGTCCAGGACAAGAAAAAGTTTATGGGGAAAAGGGTTTAGTTCCCAAAACAGTATAGTGTCTGGCAAAGAAAAGTCTGTAATGGCAGAAGCTGGCATCATGAGAGAGTGGGACTGGAGCAAGAAACCTTGATTCTTCTGGTTATATGAACACTGTGCAGCCTCACTTCAATAACTTTTCAGGCCGCATGTATGATGCTTTTCCATCATTTTGGTACCTGGAGAGTGTCCATTTGAAGAAAGGTTTGGCTGATGATTCCACTCACTCTCAATTTTATTCATCTAGAAATAGTTTTCATGTACACAACCCTAGTTGTAGTTAAGTAGGATTGGCTCACCAATATACGAGCAGCCTACCTTTCACCTGCATGAAGCCAGGATCTTGGATCAGCTTCTACATTAAATATAAAATATTAGATCTGGATAAACTAATTGATGTTGTGTAAAGACTGGTTGCTTCCTCTTCAGAGAGTAAATGGATATTCTGATTTTCTTCCATCTTTCCAGCTGGAAAAACAGCTGAACATGGAGTTGCTTGAATGCAGGTTTCTTATTTGCACAGAAAAAGGATGGACAATTATATCATGCATTTAAATTATTTCAGCCCCTACAAAAAGAAGAGCATATTTGATCTGTCTTCCATAACCTGAATCAGTAATAATACTATTTAAAAAAAAAAAGAAATTTTTTTTCTTTTTTTCAGAGCTGTATGACAAGGTCAGTCAATCTCTAGAGCCTTGTTTTAGTAGGTTTGATAGGTAGAGAATTAAAAAATTGAAACTTTCAGGGATTCTAGGGTTGTTGACAGAAAGTCAAGGAAAAGAGTATGCCAGAGAGCAATAGGAATCAGGAAAAGCAGTACAGGTGCCGGAAGAGATGGCATAGATAAACAAAGCTGAGAGAAAAGACATTTCTCAGTCTTGCAAGACTGCAAGGGAAGGCAGGAAAGGGTTGGCAGTGGGAGCTGGTCCCTCTAGCATCCCTGACCTGCCTGGTTTGGGAGATGACAGTGTATGTGACAGTGTATGTATGTGAGCAGAAAACACGAAATAGAATAATATAATACAGAGAATCAACTCAGTCCTTGAAAAGCAAAGAAAGCAGCATGCAACCTGAAGGTGAAAAAATGAGGAAAGGCTGAGAGAC
>VZTV01066758.1:0-15524 GCA_013400875.1 Anhinga rufa
AAGCTGTGATAAAACTGGATTAATAGGTATCACAATGCTAATGGTCTTTAGGACAGAGAAAAGTCTCCTGGATTCTATTAAGGGCTCTGTTAAATAGCTTTAAATGTAATTATTTCACTTCTCCTGTCTCAATTTGAGACTTGTAAGGCTGTATCAGTAACTTTATCCCCTAATGTGATGCATCTTCCAGGTTTCCTTAGCTTCTGTAAGAGATCTTAGCATAGGAAAATGTGTATCAGTAGTCCAAGAAAATAAAAATGAGAAGACTAAGAGAGCAAGAAAATATTGAAAAGGATGTAATTGATTGGTATGAGGGAACATACTGTCTAAGTTGTAATTGACTTTCTTTTTTCTTAATGCAGGCCTTTCAGAAGAATTTGGCTCAATCTGAGAGAATAGTAGTGGTAGGAAATGGTGGGATTGCCCTTGAATTAGTGTAAGTAAATGATTAAGTTTTAAAGATATGTATACAAATAAAATTTTTAACAATGCTGTGTTCAATCTAGTGTCTGTGAGTTTGGGAGAAGATGGATTTATAAAATTGTAGCTTTTAAGGCATTTAGTAGCAAAATTTATTAAAATAACTTTTTCACAGTAGAGTGGCATGTACTGTCACATAAAATTCAGCAAGCTTCAGAAGAAGCTTTGACACATATCAAAAATATACAGCAGTTCTCTGATTTGGCACCAACAGAGATTTCTGTTAAGACGATTAAGGGCAATGTTTAAGTTATAAAACTTGTCTGACTTTTGGAGACAGAGATGTAACAGGAATAGAGACACAATGTATCTTGCACCAGCCTAATTGAAGTTGATAGAGCTTTTAAAGTGTCTGACATGGCCTTTGTCACAGGTAGGATATTGGGCCATGTGGTCCTGCAGCCTGCTAGGTTACAGAAACATCTGTATTACACAACTATATGGTCTTGTTTTGTGTTGCAGGGAATCACTTTTTCATTTTCACTAGATTGTCCTCTGCATGTCTCCACCAGTTCATGTTCCAGGTAGTACAAACAAGATCCAAATGCCTGTTCTTAGCAGTGGGCAGTCTGGCAAAAATGCACGTTTTTCATTGTGGGGAACAGGAACTAAAAAGTAGTAGTAGCATTACAAACTGGTCTGCCTCCCCTCGCCCCCTGCCCTGGTTCAGCTGAGGTTGTGCTGGTGAGAAAGTGTGACCTGCCAGCGTGAAGAGATGTATTTTTTTTAATGTGTTCATTATGTAACTCTTTGGAAGCAGCAGTGGATTTGATAGGTTTAAGTCTTGGATCCCTTATTTCTGGCTTCTGGAATGAAACCTGGCATGCTTCTAGTTGGGTTGCTACAAGTCAGGTCCCTTTCAGGTAGTCTGTCACTTTATCCACTGTTTAAATGTCCACAGGTATGAAATTCAAGGCTGCGAAGTAATCTGGGCTATCAAAGACAAAGCCATTGGGAACACTTTTTTTGATGCAGGAGCAGCTGAATTTCTCATTCCAAAGCTAACTGCTGAAAAACAAGACACTCCAATTGAATGTAAAAGAACTAAGTATACAATGGAAGGTATGGTGTTTTAGTCTCCTAACACTGCAGCGGCAGCATTTAATATTAAAGATAGTCCTAGGATCAGCTAATTTAGCAGGTCATGAATAAGGTTGTTATCATCGATGGCATTTCCTTCTGTAAAAAAAAATGATACAAAACCCCATCCGGAATTGATGTAGACACATAACAGCATGTAATACAGTTATTTAAAAACTGTAAAAAATGTGCTTATCTTTATAGCTGTGCCAAGTTTGTTTCCTTTCCTGTATTCCATCTGCTGAAGAACCTGTTCTATTTTCTGTAATATTTTAACATTTTTCTGAATTATGTCAGCATTACGTAGGAAGGAGTAATAAACTATTCCCGTAATAAACTATTGAAAAACCAGATGAAACCTCACAGAACGTTACTACAGATGCAGTGAAACTGCATCTTAATCACAACAGATAACTAGAACTGCATGAACAAACATTGCACAAATATATATATGACCAAAATAATAAGAGTGTGGTTCTAGACATCAGGTTGGAAGAATAAATTATAAAGAGTCAGCCTAAACATCACAGAATGGCATCCAAGGTTCTTCAAACGTATCACGGTATGTTAGAATTTGCACTTACATGCAATGGAGGGGACGGAGCGCGTTTGCTAGCAGATGAACGTCAATTTAAATATTAGCATTGATATTAAGAACTAAGTCTGCCGTGGGTCTCCAGAACCCTGGTGCTGTTGGGGGTTGGTTTCCGTGCAGGCACCTAACAGCAGCATGGTTGTTTCGGACATGAGTGAAGTAGTGAAAGGCATAAAGTTGAAAGGTGTTAAAAATACTGGCTTGGAGTTTGATTTGTCTACAAATTAATGGATTTTGGGTCGTTGCACATTTTTGTCTTCCCTTCTGGCAACCAGGTCATCTTTCTCTTAAGTTGAGAATCCTTGTTCTGAATTCTGCAGGCAATGAAGTATGCACGGTAAATCTGGTATTCTCCATCTCTTCCCCTCAGGAAGCGAGGAAAAAGATCGTTCGGTAGCAGCATCTGACAAACTGGGCAGCGCCTTGGGCCCTGATTGGCATGAGGGCTTATGTCTTAAGGGGACTAAAGAGGTATGGTCATAATCTTGCTTACACATTTGTTTAAAGTGTTGCTTTAAGTGGGTAAGGATAACGTATGTGAAATGCCACATTCAGGATTGTTAGAAAAAAATAAAAGCAAAAATGTGCTTGAACCGGTTCTCCTGTCAGAATTAAACAGGAAAATACGTTAACACAAAAAAGTAGTTTTCTGCTTGAAGAAGGTGGCGGCTGATGGGATCCACATGCATAGTTCCAGCAATTTGCTCTTCTGATCGAAACGTAAATGTTGGCTTGCATATTTCTGTAGGGCTGGTGTCAGTCCTAGCTTTAACCAGAAGCAGCAGTTGCTCTATTGCCCCAATTTTAGCTGCCACGTGTACATTTTCTTATGTGAAAAATAGGACAGTAGGATTTGTACAGAGGTACAGGGAACATCAGTCTCCTATCACAGCAGATACTGAAGCGTGAAATCAGTAGTGGACATGAGCGTTGTGGAGTTTCATGTTTGAAATAAAGTAAAAATCCTCATATTTCATAGTGTTTTTATCAGGTTTTTATTTATTAATTTCTTAGCTGTTAGATGTTTGCATCTGTTACACTCATTTGAAAAAACAAAACAAAACAAAAAAAAACAACCAAAAAAAGCCTTTCAAAGGTGATCACTCGTAGATCCTACAGAAATGGCTTTACCATTTTACCAATTAAAGGATGTTTAGGATATTCAGCAGAATAATTGGTGGTATTTTGGCTGTTGAAAGCTGTGGAAGTGCGTTTGTGTAGTGGAGAATGAATCCATTCGAGGCCTGAATCCACAAAATAGCTCAGAGAAACTCTTTAACTTTCCAACATCTGTCTCAAGCTCAGAATAGGAGTAAGTGGTTGAAACATGGGTTGATGGAACAGGACGTATTTTCTTTTTACAGCATTTAGAACATAAACTTATTATTGTTATCAGAATTTAATTCATGATAGAAAAATGAAGGATTTGAAATACTGACAGATAGAAAAGATGAGTTTACTTTTTTCTGTTCTGCTAAGTTCCGACTTCTCTTCCTGTAAACTAAGGGGAACTTGAATGTGTTTTCTGGCATGCCAGAAAGATATCAATTGTCATGAAAGTTCAAGGAACATCAGAGATCTGCTGAAAAAGCAGATAAACTGCCATTTGCTATGGTTAGATATGTGCCAAAAGTGTGGGAACTCCGCTAATGTGTCATGCTTTAGGATGGGATACATGGGTTGTTTTGTTTTTTGTCTTTTTTTTTCCCCAGTTTAGTAACACGTCAATTTAGTGAAGGTGTATGTGCTATTAAAAATACTGTTATTGCTAATCGTTATATTTACAATTTTGTCAATCTTTCTTTAGTTTTCTCATAAAGTACATATTGAAATACTATGTGAAGTAAAGAAAATATACTTACAGCAAGAATTTATGCAACTGCAACGGACTTCTTTGACTTTCCCTCAGGAAGAGAAAAATGTAGAACCAGATGAGGGTAGGTGCCAGTGCTGATTAGAAACAACGTGCTGAAGATAAAGCAGTGCTGGAGCGTGTTTGAGCTTGTTTGCTGCTTTAGAGCAAATACAGATTTGGGGAAAAAAAATCCATAGTTTCTATAATTAAATGGAGCCCTAGCAATTTACAGTAGTTGAGAATATGATTTATGGGGTACAGCTGAATTACAAAATGTTATGGGCCAGAACCTGTGGAGTTAAAACAGAAGCACAAAAAAAAAACCAACCAACCAAAAAACTTTGTGTCAAACCTGATGCAATCCTTCAAAGAAAGGAGAAAATATCACTTGTTTAATGAATAAGTCTATAAATTCCACTGAATGAAAGTTAATGTTTATAATAATATTTTAATAGCCAGTTACTTTCAGCATAAGATTCTAGGAAGTCAAATCTCTGACATTCTCTTTGCTTTTGAGGCGTTTCCCGTGCGTCTTTAAATCTATCTGTAAAAGAACACTTGGCGGTTGTGTACTTCAGAGAACATCCCGTGGCTCTGAAGCAGTGGCAGGACACAGTATTTTCCCCCTACAAATGAGGGCTTTGATTTAGGAAAATTCCAGAGAAAGTTCAGAGTAGGATGTGGAGCTAAGCTCCAAAATCTCATTCCTCTAGTCCTGAGTGAAGGTAAGAAATGTTAGAGGCAATCTCTGTTTTTGGGGGGTTCTTTATTTTATTTTTATTTTCTCCTACCTAATCAATTGGATATCTCAAAATTTTTTTTTCTTCTTTTATTTCATGTCTTATAAGAAGACATCATTAATAAAATAACTGCTGTTGGTTACATTCTCAGGGCAAAATTCTCCCCTTTTTCAGTGCTGTGGCCTGTATATGTGGAATTAACTAATGGAAAAATTTATGGATGCAATTTCATTGTCAGTGCAACTGGAGTTGTGCCAAATGTTAAACCCTTTCTTGATGGCAACAATGTAAGTGTACTGGTTTTCTTTTGAAGTTTAAGCTGTTTTGCATTTTTTTAAAGTGAAGTAAGCTCTTGCAGCTGGTTTATGCTTCCGACATGAAACATTGATAAAGGTTTTGAATGTTGTACAGCATTTCAAAATATGGCAGGTATGTTGATTTTAGGAATACCCAATGTCATAAAAATCAATTTTATTACTGTTGTTGGCTTATTACATTGCAAGTCATGACGTGCACTGATACACAGTATATATACAATATACACTGTTAAGATTAAGCCTATACAAAGAGAGAAAAACATTTGTATAATTGGTTGATGTGGCGAAAACTTAGAGTAATTTTTGTGTTAATTCTGCACCATGTTCTTATCTTACAAATCTTAAAATTTTCTCCTGGGACAGAAGCAGTTACTTCCAATAATTGCCATCTAGCAAACTGAGCTATAAAGCTGCTCGTATTCATCGAGGGAAGTTGCGCTTCAATTCAGCATCCAAACGTGGATGGTTATTACGGAGTTTGTAGCGGCCGTGCGCATTTTCAGGCCTTGAGCTCGTTCCACCTCCACGTTAGGTGTCTGGTGTAACCCTGACCGGCAGCTCAGCTCTACCCAGCCGCTCACCCACTCCCCCAGTGGGACGAGGGAGAAAGTCGGAAGGGTAAAACTGAGAAAACTCGTGGGTTGAGATGAAGATAATTTAAGCCAAGCAAAAGCTGTGCACGCAAACGAAGCAAATGAAGGAATTCATTCACCACTTCCCATCGGCAGGGAGATGTTGAGCCATTCCTAGGAAAGCTGGGCTTATCGCGTGTAACAGTTACTCGGGAAAACAAGCGCCATAATTACGAAGGTCCCCATTCCTCCTCCCGTTGCAGAGCCTGACATCGCGTGGCCCGGGCTGTCCCTTTGGCCAGTCGGGGTCAGCTGCCCCAGCTGGGTCCCCTCCCAGCTCCTTGTGCGCCCCCAGCCTTTCCGCTAGCAGGGCGGCGTGAGAAACAAGAAAGGCCTTAATGCTGCGTAAGCATTGCTCAGCAACAACTAAAACATCCCTGTGCTACCCACAGCTTTCATCAGAAATCCAAAACACAGGCCCATACAAGCTATTGGGAAGAAAATTAACTCTATCCCAGCCAAAAGCAGGACGTTAGGGTATTTGGTGTTTTGCAGTTCCTTCTGAATAGGAAGCAAAATGCTATCCTCTGACTAAAGCAGAAGAAAATCACAAAAACATAGATCTGCGGTTGAGCTGTGAAGTATTTCAAGGCCGACATTACACAGTTAGATGAGGAACTGCGTATTTGCAGTGGTGTTTTCTGGCTTGGCAAAAATATAAAATGAACTCTTTGGACTCGGTACCCCTGTAACATATGGAGTGTGACTTCAAATGTGGCAAGCTCTGTTACTTCCCTGCCTGGGTATCAGTAATAACGTTGTAAAAACCTACGCTGTGTTCTAGAAATAATGCTTAATGCTTTGTGTCGCACCAGGGAGGCCTTGCCGCTCTAGGTAGTCTCATGTTAAATAGTTTTATGCAGTACGTAATGCTATTCCAAGCTATTTTTAATGTGTAGTTTGAGATGTTTTAAAGGTTATGTGAAGGTCACTTGTAAAATGCAACACTGCTCTGCTCTGCTCTTAAACCCGGTGAGAAAAGAACGCAGAGATTGTAGGAAATTCTGCTCCTGGAGGCTAGTTTTGTCTCTGCTTGTTTGAAGGGTTCTAGGTCTGGTAAGATTCAGGATAAATTCTGCGGGGGGCAGAGTAGCACCATAACATGGGGAAGCAATACTTTTATATGTGGACGGCTGTGAAAAATACTTCACTGTGGCACTCTTTGGGGGATCTGTGTTCTTCCCTTGAAGATGAAGGAGTCTTGTGAGGTTTGAACACCGTGTTTCTCTTGTGGTTATCAGTCTTTCCTAATTGAGCCAGATGAGGTGGGAGAATGAATAGCCATAAACTGTTTATCCTGAATGACCTGTTCTCTGTTGCTGCGTGGCACCCAGAAGAGCATCTTGACGGGTTCCTGTAGTATTGTCATGGTTTTGGCTGGAATAGAGCTAATTTTCTTCACCGGAGCTGATTCAGATTGACCAGAGGGATATTCCATATCATGTGATGTCATGCCCAGCATATTAACTTGGGTGGGTGCAGGGATGGAAGGCACAGACTCCTTTAGCTGAGCTGATTTTGTAAGCCCACTCCAGAAGCAAGAGTCAGGCCAGCCACACCCCTCACAGATGTAGGCAATGATCACCCTCAGTAACAGGGGTAGGGAATGATCACCCCATGTCTCCTCCCTGCTGAGCTGCCTTAAATGGCAGACCATCCTCTGGCATGAGGGGAACAGGGCCCTGCAAGCTCACCACTGCTGAGCTCACTCCCAAGGCGGGGGTTAGCCAGGGGGGCAGCAATCGCAGCTCGGGAACAGACATTGTCAGTCGGTGGGTGCTGAGCTGTTGCACCACTTGTGATTTTCTGGGTTTTGTTCCTCTCCCTTGTTCTTTGCTCTTCTGATTCTCTCCCCCATCCCACAGGGGTGTGGGGAGTGAGTGAGTGGCTGTGTGGTGCTTGGTTGCTGACCAGGGCTAAACCACGACAAGGATTTATCCATACAATTTTATATCTTCTTTATATACAATCTTTATATCTTTATATCTAAAGCAGAACAGGGAATTTACTGAAATGTTTTTTAGGAGTCTGCCATTGAAGAGTTACAAATGAGATGACTGTTTAACACGGGTGAGGTTGAATTACTTAGTTGAAATGATTATTTTTCTTGCTGCTGATCTGTGCAAATATGTTAGTTTGCTCTAGGTGAAGATGGAGGTCTTAAAGTAGATAAACACATGCACACCTCCCTGCCAGATGTATATGCAGCTGGAGATATCTGCACGGCCTCATGGGAACCTAGTCCGGTGTGGCATCAGGTAAATCGGATCATACGGTTGTGCGCTCAGCGGCAGGAGAATCTACACAGCAAATGGCATGCTAATTCACACGTGGGAGGGGGGAAAGAAAGTTTAATTGAAGCGGAAGCTGGTGAACAAGCGGATAATCCTGGGTGTGCTGGTGACAGATAATTTTATCTGTGTGGCTGAAAGCCAAGCTGGTCAGCCTTTCCGAGCGTAACAAAAATACGTAGTACGCATTGATGAGAACAGCAAGGGTCGCGCGCTGCTCAGGGACACGGTTCTGTGCTTTTAAATCTGTTTAATTTTTATTTTTAGATGAGGCTGTGGACTCAAGCAAGGCAGATGGGATGGTATGCAGCGAAGTGCATGGCAGCAGATACTTTAGGGGAATCTATTGATATGGATTTCAGCTTTGAACTATTTGCCCATGTTACAAAATTTTTCAATTACAAGGTAAAGTAAATATAGTCTTAGTGTCTTAAACCACTGAGTAACACACATGTTGCTTGCCTATTCACTTGCCAACACTGAGCAGATGCCTTAGTAGTGACAAAACAGTTTTCTGTATATAGTAATTTAGCTTAGATTTTCTGCATTCATACTAGCTTTGAGTGCTGAACCTGAAGAGAGCAAAGATCTTTACAGATATATTACAGATTTTAATTGGTGAATGACAATTGACCTACTTTGCATCTCTGGATATATTCCATTTCATTAGGTTTCTTTTTGCAGATAAATTCAGCGCAGTTCAGCACAGTAACTGGTTCGTTACTGGCTTTTGTGTATGGTATTTCAAGGTGAAGATTTTTAGTTCTGTTGTGGATTTGAAAGCCCATGATGGGGGAAGTTCCCTAGGGACGTGTTTTCCTGTTTACATCAGTCTTTTGAAGCTTAGAACTGTTCTCAGCAGAAGTACGAAAAGCCACTGCCATGATCTTACGAGTGCTTTTCCTTTTTCCTCCTGTTAGGTGGTGGTTTTGGGCAAATACAATGCTCAAGGCTTGGGTTTAGACCACGAGCTGATGCTGAGGTGTACCAAGGGACAAGAGTATGTTAAAGTCGTGATGCAGAATGGCCGCATGATGGGAGCTGTGCTGATTGGTGAAACAGACTTGGAAGAAACCTTTGAAAACTTAATTTTAAATCAAATGGATCTTTCAGCCTATGGTGAAGATCTCCTGAATCCAGATATTGATATAGAAGATTATTTTGATTGAAGAAAACCCCGTTTCCATTTTGTACAAAGTTTTGACGCTGAATAATATGTCTTATAAAACTGTTTCCTCAGGATTTCCAGCAATGAGGGATAAACGCAATTCCTTATTAAGATTTTTGTGTTGATCTTGCCAAAATACGGACCAGCAAATTAAATTACTCTGTAGATATGCAGCAACACAAGCAAGTGGATTCATGTTGGCAAAGAGTTTTCATCTAGATCAGGTGGGCGTATGAGAACAGGGCTATAACAGTCTTAAACCATGGGCTTCCCTGTGCTGTTATGATAGCCCCACACTCACTTGAATGTGAGGTAGCCTTCACTTTTTAGAAGTAAATAAAATGTGTTAAATCCCGTGCCTGCCTTGTAGCTCCCTCCATGTACGATTCACCTGCCAGCTACCAGAGCCTGTTTCCCTGGGGCTTGCTGCTACCCACGTTCATCATCTCAAGCAGCGAGCCGCCTCTGTGAGCCTGGATGCCTTGCTGCTATGCTGCTGCTGTGCCTGCTTAAAGCTACCTCTGGCCATCAGTGTGTTGCCATCCCACTAGCACCCCACCGCTGCTCAGATTTCAAGGCTCCTATCCCAGCTGATGGTACCATCTCTGTTGAGCTGGCTCAGATTTACAGAGGCCATCTCCAGGGCACAGGGCACTCAGAGCTCTTGCTACCTGGAAATACAGGCTGCAAATACAGGGGAAGATGGATGCTTTTTTTTTTTAATAAGTTTATTTCTGAAATAAACTTATTTTCTACTCAGTTAAGTACAGAACACAAATCTGTGACCAATGAAAGCCAGGATGAGATGTCAGTTGAGCGTAGCTGTTTTACTGCTCCTCACTTGACTGTTCAGGTGGCAGAGCCCACTGCGTGGCTCTGCCAAGGCGAGGCGAACACTGCAGTGCTCGTGGTTGGCACCTGCAGCACTCTCCCGGGCAAGAACCTGTGGAGCAGCAGCTGTGTCCAGACTGGGTGCTCGGTGGTCCTGGATGCCATTTTGAATGGGAGTTCCTTCGGTTTCAGTTGCCAGGCATAATTTAGTGCCTAGTTGATAAAGCTCATCAGTTTAAGCTATGCCCTGTCTGTGATCCCTAGTGCTATCCATGGACACAGGTTGTTTCATAGTGGCCTTTGATTTTGTTCTACAGCTGCTACTTGGGAGTTGCTCTTTGTTCAGGGTCAAACTGGGAACAGTTTGTTGGACTCCACTAAATGCAAAGTTGGCACTACATATTGAGACTTGTCCCAGAAAATCACTCTATTTTTTAAGAGGACTGTTTAATTAAATGAATTAATTCCATTTCTAACAAAGGTTTCAGTTAAATGATGGGTAACATACTAAGCTTTAGTCACTGACAAGATTCTACCAGAAAAATTCTTAATCACGTCTGTTATATTTAACTTGATATACATCTGACTTAGGGGGTGGGGGGGAATCCAAAATGAAACCTACCAGAACTTATGTTTATAATGAGTTTGAATTTGCCTTACTGATCACTGACTGCCAAGATCTTTAAAATAAAATAAATAAAACCCCCTCTACCCTAGCATCCAGCCTCCTGTGTGCCTAAGCGATGCCTGAAGTCAGCAGTCGCTCTTGGGTCTTTACCACTGGCAGCACAGCTACTTCTTTCTGGAAACAGTGATGTTCAAAGGAAGTCAACAGGTGTGTATTTCTATAGTTAAATAAAATCTATAAAAGTCTATATAAATAGTTAAATATTCTCTGCTGAAATGGGAGGCAAAAGAATTCTGTAGCTGAATATTTTCTTCAGTCCATAGAGGTTACTGAGGAAAGAGGTAGCGACCCCCAGCGTAGAATGGCTGCAGCTGAGCCAGCAGGGCCTGGGCTCCTCACTCAGTTACACAACAGAGAAGGTAGGACTTGAGCAGATGAAGCAGTGTTGATGTGCTTTAAATAACCAATTTCAGAGGATAGTGATTATATCACTGCAAGTACTTCGAGTGGGAGAGGTAGGAATGGAAGGAAGGTGATGCCAAGCCCTCCCTTGCAAAAGAACTGAAGCTTTCACCATACCCTGACAGTTGCCTGTGCTGAAAGCCGGCAGCTGTTCGGAGCTCTTCAAGCACTCCTTCAGATGTATTTCAACGTAAGAATGAATGTTGTTAGAGTGAGAACAGTCACTCAGGTACAACCTCTGCAGGGCAGCAGTGGGGACCTCATCAAGGGAGGTTCAAGACACAGCTGGTCAGGGTGCTGATGATCTCAGCTAGGTGCCCTGCCCTGCAAGGGCTTCAACCAGGCCTTTCAAGGTCCCGCCCACCTGGGCTGTTCTGGGATTCGGTGTTGTCCAACTGGGGAAAGGTGCTAAGCTGCACGGTTTGCCCCTCCTTTGGAAGAGTATCACTTCCCCAAAGTCTGCTTATTGCCTGAAAACGAGCCTTCCCTTACTCTGAAGCTTCACCTGATATACACTTAGGCAAATGTAAACATTAAGATGGCAACACGGTTCTAGTAACTTCTCGAAGTACACGTGAGAGAAGGGAGGTCACCTGGTTCCAGGTTAAGAACAGGCTCAAAGGAGTTAAGGGAAATTTCCTGGTTACTGAATTTATCCAACAGCGTTTTACAGTGTTAGCATTAGGGGCTCAATATACATCCTCAGCTAGTTCAGGAGAAAGGAGAGAGGAAAGCCAGAGCGGCAAGGAAAGGACCACTCCCTCTGGGTTGTAACTTTTCTGTGGTTCAAAGATTCTTTTTAATGAATAGCAAAACCATGACATCAGCATTTCTGAGATTATGCTTAATTGTTAAGCAGTGCTTAAACAAAACCAAAGCCCAGCAGTTGCTGCTGCTCTGGAGCTCAGGACAGGCCGGGGCGGGACTGGTTAGAAAGCAGCTTTGCAGGAAAGGACCCAGGTTCCTGGTAGATACCAAGCTGAACATGAGTCAGCAGTGTGCCGCTGCAGCACAGACAACAACTGCGTAGCAGACTATATTAACAAAACTAACCAGCAGTTTGGGGGAAATGACTCTTTCAGCACTTGCAAGATTACAGCTAGTGTGCTGGGTTAAGTTTTGCACTTCCCAGTAAGAGAAACACACTGATGCACTGGACTGAGTCTAGCAGAGCACTACCAAGCTGCCTAGGTGCTCAGAGGGGAAAAGCAGGGGCTTAGAGAGGAGAAACGGAGAACTGGATTTCTTCCAGATTAAATGAAAAGAAAGCCAGGGGGAGGTGCAGCGATTGTTGTGATCTTGCTGTTGTCTTCAGCTACCTACTGGAAGAGCATAGCCGCAATGGGGCCAGACTCTTCTCGGAAGAGCACAGTGATGGGACAAGACAGGAGATAACGTTGCAACACAGGAGATAACAATTAGCTCTAAGAAATATCCTTTTTTCTTTTTGTCACGATGGTGGTCAAATACTGGAACAGGTGCTGAGAGGGGTTGTGGAATCTCCATCCAGCCAGACCTGCTCTGAGCAGGAGGTTGGACTAGATGATCTCTGGAAGTGCCTGCAGCATCACGCAGGCTGGAAGTAGTGTTACGATACACGACACTTCCAAAAGAGTTGAAAAGGCAACATGGTAATTATTTACATTTTGCAGTCGTTGCTGTATCATAAGATACGCACCAGTTATTTTGGTAGGAAGTATTTTTCGCTTGACTACTAGACATTTTCTAAATTTGAGGGTTTTAAAGATACTTGTTTCCCTGTTGTTTTTATTTTTAAAAAAAAGCACAAAAAATACCATTACTAAAACACAAACTGAACTTACACACTGCATTGTCCGTGGAGAAGCAAACATGATTAGATCCTAAATGTAGTCCGTGAAACTCAGTCAAGCACTACTGGTTGGTCCTCTCCACCTGCCTGAAGCTTAAGCTTCTTTGCTTTTAAGTTAGAACCACAGTTAGGCCGTTTATGTTCCCGTGAATTCTTCACCACAGAATCTTGGACAGTCTTTGAAATAGTCTGAGCGTTTTCTCTGCTTGCTTTCGAATTTGAAGATTGAGATGGTTTGTCCTGTAAGTTATAAACAATTCTATTAAAATTCTAACATTGTTTTCCTTCTTCAGTGTTCCCACACAGGAGAGAAGATAATGAAATCCATTTTAAATCCTGTTGATTGTGTTAATATGAAAAATATATAGAGCAGATACCAAACTATTAAAATAAACTATAATGGAAGAGATATCTATACAGCAAGTCACTACAGATATAAATACCTTGTAAACACTTTTCTTGTTTGTTATCCCTTGTATAGTGATGACATGTGCCTCATTTTTCAGCAGGCTTGCTTTTGGTCCTATCTTCAGGTAGGATATTGTAGCAAATGCCGTGAAGCTGAAGTCTTCCCTGCATAAATTAAATCAGTGTTATAGGAGAAAGCTGGAGACAAAGACAGGCTGGACCACGCAAGGGAAAAGTGGGACACATTAACCCTTCTGATGGGTGTTCCAAATAGCAGCTTGATTCTGCTATTCTGCTTGATCTATTCAAGTGGACAGTCACTGAATTTACGATGAGTCTGGCCAACACTTAGCATAGTTCAGTTTGTAGACCTTTACACACACATCAATCTATTGGAATACATGGAAGAAAATGCGGAAAAAAAGATGTAATGAGTCATCTGCTCACCCTCTTAAAAGTGTAAAGAGTCAGCTGCACAAACAGATGAAAAGAAAAAATTTAAGACAAAAATAAGGGGATAAATATTTGATTAGTACTTGGAAATTCTAAAACTATATGAAAAGACAAACCACTACCACACAGACTGCCCGGTTACAAGAGAAGCACTGTTGTTATTTTCACTATGCTTTCTTAAAATTTCCGCGTACCACTTCCCACATTTGCCAGCCCGTCCTGACTTGGACTTCACCTGGGCAACCCCATTTGCTTCCCTTAGCCATGGAATGTAAATGAGACTCTGTACGAAGAGCAGACTTCTCCAGAATGAAGCCTGTTGCAGATTTAAAGGTTCAACCTGGATGTAGGAGACCTCAGCTTTTTAAAATTGCAAGTGTTGCAGCATTTCAAATGTTCCTCCAACTTTAGTAATCTTTTGAGGTTTTTTAAAATACATTAAATGCATTTGAAATAAAGGCTAAGAGAGTAAAGAAAAATGACTAGATGCTAAAAAAAAAAAAAGTGTCATCTTACATACTTCAGATACTGCTGCAGCAGTAAATGGGCAATAATTCTCTCCAGTTCCTCTCGAGGGTGCTTTGGTGGAGTAACTTCAGCTACCCTGAATTTTGATGCACCTTTCCCAGACCACGCATCAATTAATTTCAGCGGGGTGAGTTTCTCACTCATGTTTTCAGCTTGCTCAAGTATCCTCATTAGATCCCTGCAGTATCCCGTTATATCCATTTTCCCAGATGCTACAAATAAAAGTGAAGTAATATTTAAATAGCAAGTTATAGTTATTTGGATAGTATCCATATATACACTAGCTATACACATATATGTACTTTTATATGTATAGCCATAAATATATAAATGTATAACAAATAAACTGTAACCTTCAGTCAAATTAGGATATATTTGTACTCAAACTTATATTTATCTATTTCATTATTAGAACTTCAATCCTGCAAACATTTTTACATGTATTTAATGTTACAAACCACAGAAATTATTTCAAAGAAGCATTTACAAAGTGTAACATTTGTAAGGTAGCTACTATGTTACTCTGCAGCTGGATTCCTCTTCCTCACCCATAATATTTATTATGGAAAGAACAGAGAGCAAAGAGGAATTAAAGAATATAAGCGAGACATTTCTTCTCTCAAGATACTGACAAAAAGAGATGGAAAAAAGGTATTAATTTTATTAAAAATTAGCTTCATCATGACTAATTATTCCGAGCGCTAACACATCCATGTAGTACATAATGATCGTGCTTCTACTGCATGATCATAACATGGCACAGAATTACCCCAACTGCCTGCTCCAACACTAAGAATTAAGTACTGAAAAACTAGCACTACTGCTAGGTACCCTCAGGCCTTGCTTATATATCAAAAGGCCCTGGGGGTAAACCAGCAGTAAACAAGATAGATTTCAACTATAGAGCGGCCACGTGGCCGCTCTAAGTCTTGGGTACAAGCAAGCTCCATACTCTTCTCAACCTTTTATCCCAGTAAGCCCCATTTCCAACTAGAAGATAGCAAGACATTGTTAACTGGCATGATTTTGCAGAACAGTTTAATTATATAGATATAACGGTTTCATTATATAGATATAACTATATAATGAACAATAAAAAAAGAAAGGTTAAATATCTTTGTTTTGTCTACTTTACCCCGCCCCCCCAAAAAATGTACAAGCAAATAAAATCTAGTTACGAAAACAGCTTTGAATGCAGAGTTGTTCCTAAGTTTTTCAAGTGCTG
>VZTV01066760.1:0-20156 GCA_013400875.1 Anhinga rufa
CTGGACAAGGACAGCCTCTATGTGAATGGTAAACATTTTTTTTTCTTTTCAGTGTCATTTCTTCTTTGAATTCTTTAATAAGTAAATATTTTTTTTAATGTTTTTTTTTTTTCATTTGAGTTTCCATTGTCCTTATTTTTTTTCTGGTGGGTTTTACAATATATGTCATACACTGGTATATAATTCCATCTTCCTCTACCTCATTTTATTGGGATTATTAGCCTTTTTGCAGTTGTTACGCTTGTTTCAAATATTTCAATTATGAACTTTTTCTCCAGTTTTGTGGCGGGGGGGGTTTGGTTGGTTGGTTGGTTTCTTCTACTGCCTTCTTTCCAAATATTTACATTTAACAAACATGTTTTTCCCTTTCAGAATACAACGAAGTACATGTTTTGTCAGGTAAATCTATAAACTGTTTTATATTCTGAATATTAACTAGTAATATCATATTTAAATATCTACATGTATTATACCTTTTCCAATAGTGACACTGTTTTTTTTCCAAAAGGAAGGCAGATATAGCTAAGTTATTTTCTCACCGCTTAACTGTGGAGGAAACATAGGATCAATTAATTCCTGTTTGTCAATAACTTTCCCTTGGGTTTTGCTTCCAGCTACAGCTGTGTCTCCAAGAACTGGC
Organism: Anhinga rufa; assembly: GCA_013400875.1. Taxonomy (NCBI): domain Eukaryota; kingdom Metazoa; phylum Chordata; class Aves; order Suliformes; family Anhingidae; genus Anhinga; species Anhinga rufa. The sequence continues at coordinate 641 of VZTV01066760.1, forward strand.
AAATTCACAGTGAATTTCACCATAACTAATCTCCAGTACTCTAGTAGTCTCAGAAATCCATATTCTGCCAAGTTTAATGCTACAGCACGAGTACTGACTGCTCTGGTTAGTGTGATATATTCCTATTTTCTCTGTGTGTGTGTGTGTTACTGTGCTCATCTAAATATGGTTAACTTGTAAAACACTTTCTTTTGCAGCTCGATCAGCTGTTCAAAAAGACTAGTATTCATTCTGCATATACAGGCTGCCAAATGATTGCTTTCAGGTAAGAAAATTATTTAGATTTCAAAAAAATATTTTTTCCTTTTCATGATGTAGGTGATACACAAATTGATCCTAGTCCCTTAGTTCACTTTTACATCTTTTAATTAAATCATCTGATTCCAGAAACCAAAGATAGCATTACACTTTTTGAACTATAAATTTACTATAAACTCATTCTTGCAGGATGTGAAAGGTCAAGTATGTACTCACCATTGTGATAACACACTTGAAACAATCATCATGGGGAAAAAAAATATGTTTTCTTTTCTACCTAGCAACATGGTTGAATTAAATAAAAACCCCATCAGTATTTATCATGAGTATTGAATTCTGGAATAGATCAGTAGGTGTCCTAATTTCCCTAGACCTGCACAAAAAATTGAAGACACTGGAGTAGATGCTGTGTGTACCTACAAAACAGATTCTGCTGCTTCTCCATTTGATCAAGTGATTGTTTACCATGAAGTGAGCAACAAGACAAATGGCATCACCAGATTAGGAATCTACAGCCTGGACCAGGAAAGCTTATATATCAGTGGTAAAGTGTTGATTTCCGTATGGATGTGGGGATATTCATTGGCTATAGTCCCTAGCTGTCGTGTTAAAGCACAGTAACGACTAGTGTGCAGATGGAATAACATTTACAACACGTATACTTGGGCTCAACCTATGTGCTAGATAATTCACAAAGCTCCATCATCTACATCAATTCTCCTCAAACTAGCACCATTTACCATCAGAGGTTTTGCAATGTCAGTTGCAGCTTTTTTTTTAATTTAAACATTGTCTGATAAATTACCAAAACATGCGAAGCAGCATATAAATATTAAAAGAAGTAAAGGCAACTAATTTCAGCATAAATTGGGAACCTTCCTCCACCATTTACATCAGAGCTTTCTTCAAAATAACACCTCACTGCACTATCATAGTTTAAGTCACTGCTCAGAAACAGCAAATTTATTGTCCTTCTGTGGCATTGTTCACCTATACAAATACCTGATTCAATTATTGTCTCTCATTAGTAGCATAATTCATTACTTCTGTGTCCTTTCTCCCTCCAGATTACCATGAAGCCCGTCTCATGCCTCGTAAGTACTTCTAAGTAATTAAAAAGCCACAACACCCTAAATATCAATACACAAGAGATACACAGAGGATACAGAGATGAATGCCTATTCAGATATTTTCTCTTTTTTAGTCTTTTAATGGAACTAGAAGTAAAAATAAGGTGCAAACATTTAACAGTGAGAGGAGTTAACTACTAAGCACCATTGGTATGGCTTATGAAGCATTTGAATTAGATCAGGATTACACAGGAAGCCAGAAGAGACTGTGTGGACACCTGCTTGCAGAAAAGCAGAATAATGCTCTTGGAAGGCTAGAGGGTAATTGATGTTGACATGCAGTTCAGTCTTTTCCAACAGCAATGCTACAAGTTAAAAGAATCCGAGGTTGAAAAAGCTAGACTATCAGGCCAGTGTGGTTAAAGGACATCAAGTTTTGTACCAGCAGGATAAAAGGGGAGATGGAGTTAACCTCAGCTCCTCATTTGAAGTGGTCAGGTACCTTTTTACAGCCTGCTCAGCTATGGCTGGCCTCCTGTAGGAACCTGGCTGAGCTGGAGAGCTTTCATCTGCTCCACAGCTGTATGCCCTACGCTGTTGCTGGCATCATTGGTCCATACCAAGCTATTCAGTGTAGTGCCCATCCATTGCAGCTCATAGGTACTTCATCCGTGGCATTAGCAGGTTCATGAGTATTTTCTTGTTGCAAAAAAATTTTGTGCTTTTCTTGCAGCAACATCTTCAGCTCCTCCTCTTGCAAGAGAGAGACATTTCACAGTGAACTTCACTGTGACCAACCTCCGGTACACATCAGCATTAGGAAATTCAAATTCCAAAAAATTAATTGCTACAAAAAACACACTGACATACTTGGTGAGTGTCACTCAGGTTCCTCTTGTGGTGATGTTCTCATTGGTTTTATTATTTATTCACTGTGACTTATCAACTGGCTTTTTTTCTTGGCAGCTTGATCATGTGCTCAAGAACAGCAGCATTAGCCCTGCTTACACTGGATGTACAGTGGTGGTACTAAGGTATGCACATCCTGGAAGTGTTATAGAAGACAAGGACAATTTAAATTTTGGCTGACAATAGGATTATAGAAACCTTTCCTTTGCATATAATTCCTCTTGATTTTTCTTCCTGCTAGCCTGCTAGAGCCTGTTAAGTTCTGGAGAGTGCCAAGTAGAATTACACCTCATTTGTGATCCCTTGTGATGGGGTGGTTATTGTATAATTTCTTCCGATTATGCTTGCATTGATTTGACACCAGTTGTGCACTAGATGAAGGCAGTAATCTGGCTAATTTTAAATGCATTTCAGTTAGATCACAGGAGTGCTGTTCCAATTTTATAAAACACCATAATACTAAATTTCTAGAATTTGAGGGCATTCTTTTGTTAAATAACATTGTTTTACAGTATTTTAAGGGGAAATACAATTCCATGGCAGTGTGCAAGCAAACTCAAACAAATGCACAGGAGTGTCATTCAGGCCTGCAAACACGTGTGTGTTTTTCCAGGTCTGTGAATAACGGAGAGGGCACTGCCATGGATGCAGTCTGCACATACAGAGCCAATGCTACCAGTACCAAATTCGACCGAATCAAGGTTTATCGTGAGTTCAGCAAGATGACAGCCAGCTGCACTGAGCTAGGACCCTACAGGCTGGACGCAGCGAGTTTTTATGTTAGCGGTAAGTGGCTGAGCTGATGTCAGGACGGAATCGTCTCCTGACTGCTGGTTTGATATTAGGAAGAATTGAGTTACTACATAACTACAGAAGCAATAAAACCTGGAGAAGGAGAGAGCAAGAGCAAATGCTAACCAAAGCAGAGGAGCCATTGTCACTCATAGCCTTTGCACCTTGTTATTCCTTTGAACTAAGTAACTTAGCCAAATACAATATATCATAATACACCATAGAGCATTCTCCAGAAAATATAAGGGTTGACCTCTCAAGGTGCACTATGGAATGTGCTCCCCTGAAGAGAAAAAACACTAGAACTGGACACCACTCGACAAAAGTCATATTTAAATTGTCAATGTAGAAGTTAAATTGGATTTAGGGAATGGGTAAATACCCTCTCAACATCCCTAAGGAAGGGAGAATCTTGTGCACTGCTAAGAAAAGCAGCAGCTTGCCAACAACATACAGCAGTAGGAATGTGCATTTATGCCTACACAGTCATCAAATCAGTCTTTCCTAGTAAATGTTTTTACAAAGTGTGTCTGTGAGAAAAACAATTCAAGTTCTGTATCGCACTGTGTGCTAGACCTTCCAAATTGTAAGCTAGTTTCTCAAATACTGTCCTTTTTCTTCCCCCCCACAGGTTATAATGAATGGCAGCCTGGACTATGTAAGTACCTTTAAATAGCAATTGAAAGGGCAAGAAAATTTTGCCAGTTAGCAATAGCCAAAAAAGAAGGTTGGACCAACCAACCAAGAGTACAACTAGACTTATAAAACAGTGTCAAAAGAATGTGGGAGCCTGTTAGGGAACTGCAGCTGCTATGACCCTGAAGGAAACTAGAATATTTGAGAACTTTTTTTATATTGTTTCTTTCTTATAGTGTTTTCTCTAGGGATGGTGATCATAAATAGTATTTTCAAGCAATTATTTGCCTTGCTCATTACAGCTGTTGATCAAAGTACCCAACTTCTGTCAGAAGCAGTGAGAAACTTCACACTGAATTTCACTATAACCAACCTCCGGTTCACTGCAGATCTGGCGATGCCAGATTCTAAGAAATTCAAGTCAACAGAAAGAGTCATGTACCATTATGTAAGTCTGGCAAAAGGATGCCCTGCTTGGGCACAGTTCTTTTAATAACTCTAATCTCTTACTTTTGACATTTCACTTAATATTATTATTCCATTTCTAGATTGACCCTTTACTCAAAAAAAGCAGCATTGGCCCTGCTTATATCGGCTGCAAAGTAACGGCATTCAGGTAAGAGTCATGTCTGGGGAAAGCCTGCATCACCTGCTTCTTAAAAAGTTGTTTTCCATTTCTCAGCATTCAGCACATTAACGTAACGTCATCGAGTGGTTTTCTTACATGCATCTTTGATCTACTAAAAGTTAAGATGGACTTCTAATAACGACTAAAACATCCTAAAACAATGCCTCATTTCCTAGGTCAAAGGCCAGGGATAACACAGGAGTAGATTCCATCTGCAGCTATAGAGATGAGCCTTCAGATGGCAAGTTCAGCAGAGTGGCAGTTTACCATGAACTGAGCAATATGACAAATGGCATCACCAAGCTGGGACTCTACAGCCTTAACAGCCAGAGCCTCTACATTAATGGTAATGAGATCACCTCAAGGTATTATTCCTTATGTTGACACAGGCTGTTTTGGAATGAGAATGAAGAGGATTAACTACACCTCAAAACAGATAACAAAAAGTAGAGGGCAAAGAACTGTGCGAGCTACTAAGTTAACACCATAATGAATTTAGTAACCATGATCCTGAATCTTTTGTCATTAAAAAGCATGTGTTTAGTCCTGCTGAGACATTCCTGGAACATTTTCCTAATAATGGTTCATTTCTTTTTCAGATTACAATGAGCCACATAGTCTGTCACGTAAGTATACTTAAAAACAGATACATATTAAAGGCATAAATTGGTTGTTTCCCCCTGATTTGGCAACGCTCATAATATTGCAAAGTATCTGAAGTGTGTGATCATGTTCATATGTTTTTCTGCTCTAAACAAAGAAAAATAGTAACAATACCGTGTCTTATGAAGACCGTATTGTTATTTTATCTGTGTAATTTTTGTTCTCTCTTACAGCGGGGAAGCCAACCACCACACAAAGCCCAGGACGAATAATAGAGCAATTCATACTGAACTTCACAATAATCAACCTCGGTTTCACAGCAGACCTAGGGACACCAAATTCTGCTAAATTCAATTTTACTGAGAAAATGATGCAGCAATACGTAAGCCAAAGTCACATTGTTTTTAACTGAAATCACCCAGTGTTTTGGGTTTCCCATACTCACAAAGACCTTTCCTTGTCAGATTGACCCCCTGCTCCAGAAGAGCAGCATTGGTCCCTACTTCACTGGCTGCAAAGTAATAGGATTCAGGTGAGCAATATAGCTGAAAGATTAACTTTGAACTTTAGCAAATGGATTTCTTACATTTGACTGACACTTTAATAACAGTTTTTTTCCTTGTTCAGGAAGTTGGTATCATTATAATAAAGCTTCTGTGCACTTTTGTATGATCCTTGCCTTACAAAGGCTTTTTCTTTGTACTACCATATCAGTAATTACTGCAGTTCATCTCTGAGAACTGTGGACAGATTTTAATTGGTTTGGGGTTTTTTAATCACATCAGAAAAAAAACCCCAGAATTTTGGAATAACTAACAGAAGCTTCATGTTATTCAATTCCTCAGGTCAGGGAGGAATAGGAATAACACAAGAGTAGACACCATCTGCAACTATGGAAATGGCTCCCAAGTGCCCAAGTTTGACCGAGCTAAGGTTTACCAAGAACTGAGGAGCATGACAAATGGCATGACCAAATTAGGAATCTATGACCTGGACAACAAGAGCCTCTATATCAATGGTAAATGCTTGATTTTCTCATTCCTTCAGGCACTAGAACAGTTTGGGGCTACCTTGGGCCTTAGGGAGCACGTCGATGTAAAAAACAATAGTGACCTTAAGGAAAAGGCGGTCTCACTGGAATTTACGACATAACTTATGTGTGTAAGATGAAATGTTTGCTTCCAAGAGCATTTTCACATAAACATTCTTGAAGATTTTCATTTCTATATGACATTGAAGAGTCATTCACCTGCATATGAACATTTCACCTGATTTCTATCCCACCAGTATTTGATTTAAACAATGGCACATGTATTTTCTCTTTGTAGTCTTCACTATTGTAAAAGCTCCTTGTTCAGCTTAAGCAGTAGGTTGTTTGTTTAATAGATTCACACCCTCAGGGACTGGTTCTGATGATTCATTCCCAAGTCATCCACTTAATCATCCCCTCTTCTCTTTCATTCTCTTAAGTGTATAGTTCTCTTACATAATGTTTCTCTCGCATTTGCTTTCCAGGTTACAACGCATTACTTGAGAGATCAGGTAAGTGTTTTCCAAACTCATTCCAGGGAAAGCTATCAAAGGAGTGGTGCACTCAAAAATAAGAGGGGAAGACATTCTTCAGAGTAGCCTTGAAGTGTGCTAGGATGAGAACATCTAGGAATTGGGAATGTCTTTGAAAGTGAAGCTAGTATAATAAAGTAAGATCATAATCCTTCTCCCCTTTGATTATAGCTCTGAGCATAACAACTGCACCAAGCTCACCATCCAGGCATTTCACACTTAATTTCACCTTGACCAACCTCCAGTACACCGCAGATCTGCATGCACCAAGTTCCCACAAATTCATTTCCACAGAGAAAGCTATCAACCATTATGTAAGTCCGGCTCTGGTTTTGCCCATTTTGTGTTATGGTGGTGATTTTAATCTGCCTGCATTAAATTCAGGACATGCTTTCAAGTTCTCAGTTGTACTTTTTTTTTTTTGACAGATTGACCCTCTTTTCAAACAAAGCAGCATAAGCTCTGCCTACACAGGATGTAAAGTGGTGAGATTTAGGTAAGATTCCTGAAAGTGCAGCCAACCATTTCGTTATCTGCTCTTATACACATTAAATTTGCCTGAGCTATCACAATTGTTCTAATGCCAGAAAACAGAAGCCAGTGATACCTCCCTGGCCAGTCATGATTTTCTTGCTGGTAAAATCATTTTGGTATCTAAATGTCATTGCCACAAATCTTGAGAATCTGCTGAAAGATGTAGGAGCCCAGTTTCACTGATAGGTTTCAGTGCCTGTTGATCCTAGTCATACAAATTATGCGGGGTGTTCTCTAAGCATCAGCAGTGTCCTAAAGAACGTGTCTGATATTTTTACTTAGGTCTGGGAGAGACAAGGATAGCACAGGCGTAGACGCTGTCTGCAGCTACAGAAACAATGTCAGCCTTGCCAGGTTTGACAGAGAAAAAGTTTATCATGAGCTGAGTACCATGACAAATGGTGTCACCAAACTAGGGCACTACAGCCTGGAGAAGAACAGCCTGTACGTCAATGGTAAGCATCCATGAACAGTATCAAGACATGATTTTGGGATCACTTGGAGATCACGCTTCATTCTTCCACTCCAGTGGGGCTTGAGCACTAATGAACTTCACCTTTAGTATGTTGGTATTCTGTAGGTTTTGACACTAAGACAAAAAACCAGTCCAGCATGATACTGCCATCTAGAAGCATTTCCATCCCTTAAATAATACTAATTCCTGAAGAATTTAATTGTTACGTTGTATAATCTAAACAGAGACATACCTATATTTGCTCTATATGGGTAGATCTGATGTAAAAATAAATGTACTCTACCTTTTTTATTTAGGTTTCCCCCTCACAGCTATCACCAGAAAGCCTGTCTTCATTGAAGCTCCAGCCAAACTGGGCTACAGATTGAGCTTTAGAATAGTCAATGAAAATCTAACTAACCCAGATTCTCAGTCTCCAGAATACAAAGCAGCAGTGGAAAGCATCAGTAACAAGGTAAGGAGCTGCAGCTCAAATACCATCATGTCTGCACTGGTCAGTTTTGGCAGCAACTGCCATAGATTTATATTTTAATTTAAAAAAAAACAAACATTTGGGAACAAAAATTTCTAGAATCTGAAAGATAAGATTGCCCTTTGAATCACTTTTGATTTTATGTTACATTACATGTGGCCTTAAGAAATCTCCAGCCAAAGACATGCGCTACAAAATGCAAGAGGTTTAGGTCATCTGTTAAATGCACACTCACTCAGCATTTCAGTCCCATTTCTAGAAGTGCATACACATGTCTGCCAGCTCAGAGGTCAGCACATACATAGTTCGTTGCTGAGAATCCAACACATTCTCTTCAGCACCGCGCTGCCAACATATCAACCTGATAAAGCCCTAATTAGGTAGGTTTTGCTTTTTAGATAAAGCCGCAACATTCCGTACTTTGAGTTCCAAGTCTGCGCTGTGAATGCGGATCAAGATGACAGCTCTCAGTCAGCAGATTGTGCTGTTTAACACTGGCAGCTTGCTCAGATAAGACAGAAAGGCTTGCCAAGCTGGAAGTCAGGCTCCATCACCAGAAGGCATATTCTGGAATAAAAGCCAACTCCCATGAAATCAAACTAGCCAAAAAAAAAATCTAGTGTTTCTCCAAAGTTAGAGGCCCTCCTACTGCTTTAAAGCATCCACCACAAGGCCCAGAACTCATTAATATTTAACATGACATTTTTATTTCAGATGAATCAACTCTACCATCAGAGCAACCTGCGAGACCAGTTCCTGAACTGCAGTATCACGAGGCTGAGGTCTGTGATACAATCTGATTTCGTTTGAAAGGGTGCCACACCCTGGCACTGTTCCCAGTGGCCAAGTGCCATTGTCCTCTGCAGAATTCCTCCCCTCCATTCTCATGTTGGAAATTATTTGGTTCATGCCAGAAGTCATTTCTAGGCTTCCCAGAATTCATCAGTCTGAGTTTTTCCTGACTTGGTATGGACTGGCATTTTTCTAAGTCTCAGTCAGGACTTCTGTAAGGCACTCTTAGGTCTCTGAATATCCCAATAATTACCTTCAGCAATCTTACATCTTAATGAGGACTGAATGGTGACCTTGCAACCTCTGCCCTCCTCCTCCCAACTTGGACTCCACTAGGTTTTAAAAGTGGGCTTTGGGTATAGCTGTAGTGTCCTACTCTAGATGGGAAGAGGCTTGGACAAGGGACCCTCATGCAGGGTAAAAGGTTTTAAAAAAAAAAAATTCATCATTCATTGTATGCATGCAGCATAACCTATGTTTGCAGAGAGAAGGGGTAGCGGTATTGCATTTGCTGTCCCTGGCCAAAGCAAAAGCTCAAAGGGCCTGTTCCACATCTCTTAATAGCACCATATTACCTTAAAACACTTAACCCTCAGAATAACAGGAACCATTCAGGAAACCCTTACCCACATGAAGAAGTTTTATGATCATCAGCCTGTTTATCTCAGAACCACTGTTTCTCTGTCCGCAGGACTGGATCCATAGTGGTCGACTGCAAGTGCTTCTTCCAACCAGAGCCCAGTATCAACAAGGCTGTGGTTGGAAGGGCTTTTCAGGATGGGACTTTGAATTCAACTGGACTATGGCTGGGAAGCCATTACCAGCTGCAAGGATTCTCAGTAGACAGTACGTAGAGCTCAAGTCACAGCTGCCCAGTTTCCACCCAGATCAACCCACTTTGCCACAGCATACTCAGAATTTCCCAACTTCTGGTCTATCAAAGGGCATGTGTGTGAGGGGGGTGGTGTGGAATGCATCTATGTTATCAAGTTGAATCACTGAACTCGGGTCAGAGCCAAGCCAGTCCTTTGCCACATTCAGGCTGGCTCAGCATAGCCCTTAAGTCCTCAATGGCTTAAGGTATTATTCAATGTTAAATAATAAGAAAATTAAGTGGTAACTACTCACCATAACTTCAAGCATTTAGAGATAAACAGACTTTTTGCTTTTTTCAAATGTACAACTTCCTAAAGAAATTAATGTCCTAGTACATCGCTGAAGGACTGATTCAAATGGTAGACTGGGAATTCGCTGTCAGATCCAAATGCAACTCAGGTTCTGTTAATCTATTAAGACTTCAAGTTTTCCCAGCTAGAAGTCTGCAGATCGATGCTGCTTGGTCAAAGAGCCTCTCTTTCTCTCTGCTAGAATTTATACTGAATTTCCTCTCAATTTCCAGGCTTGGAACTAGCAATCAAGGCAGCCACTTACAAAACACCCCTGAAGTCTGGAAAAGAAACCTTCAGAATTAACTTCAGAATCTCCAACCTTCCCTACTCCCCAGAACTGCAGGACTCCAGGTCACAGATGTACCAAGTGAACAAAGAGAAAATTGAGGAAGAGGTAAAACTAACAGCAATAGCTTGATTTCTCTGTCTAAATTAAAGATGTATTACATTTACTCAATTTTCCTCCATTGTTTTGTTTCTTCCCATCAGCTTGATGTATTCAGAACTAGCAGCCTGAAGGACTACTTCTCTGGTTGTACTGTTGAGAGCTTTGGGTACGTCTTGCTTTGGAAGTGTTTTTTCTTGAGTCCCAAAAGAGCAGTTAGCAGAAAAGGCATTCAGAGGCACAGCACAGCGTTCATGCCTCACGGCCAACCTTTGTGCTCTTGATGACACATAGGAGGCACCTTCATTCACTCTCAGTCAGTTTTGCCTTTACCACAAAAGGTTTCTGTCCAAATGAGAGGTGGTTTTGTTTCCATGCTAGCAAAGATATTTTCATGCATAAACAATTCCAGAGTAAAATAAATACCTCCACTCTCTCATTTAGCTTATTCAAATAAGCTAAAACTCCACTGAAACACATTACCAAAACAATTGTCAGAACTGCCCAGCCTGAGAACAAAATCTACTTCCCTGTGTCTTCTCCAATACCTCTCTGGAGGAACAAAACCAGCTGAGCTGGTTTACCCCTTACAATTGCTTTGCCTGGCATGAAGTCAGTGGGTGCATTTCAAAAGGCTGCATGAGTTCCTGCCTCATCTAGCATAAACCACAAAAACTGATCCCATGCTAATAGAACATTGCTTAGATCTGCACACCCGAGCCCGATTCTGAACCCTTCTCCCTGCCTCTACTCAGCTCTACTTCTTTTTCTCTTGTCCCTTAATGACAACTCCGTCTCTCATCCTCCAGGCCAGTCCATGGGAAAGCTTTCACAAATGTTGCCTCCGTCTGCAAATTCACAGTGGACCCCTTCTCACAGACTTCACAAAAGCAAGAGATTTATGAGGAGCTGAAACGTCTGACGCACAGGTTCACCAAGCTGGGCCCCAGTTATGAGCTGGAAGATCGGAGCCTGACTGTTGAAGGTGAGAGCTCCCGAGATGACTTTGCAGGAATATTTATTAGTTTAGTTTTAATCACCTCTAGAGTGCTCTGTTTCCCACCTGTCCCACCCTTTATTTCCAGATTACTCTCCACTCAATACAGATGAACAGGACACTGAAAGATCCGGTAAGTGCTTTTTTAGGAGGGATTCACCCTACAGCCACTAAATACTTGAAGTACAGTACATTGGCATCATATACCTTGAAACGTAGACCAGACCTGTGCAAGAGCCCAGAGATCTAGGACTCTCCAGAGGCTGGCAGCAAAGAGCAGGTACCATCAAAGGCAGCCAGCCTGAGGAAGATGGAAGTGAAGGACAGGCAAAAAGCAATGCAATCTGGGAAGCTGTTTTGGAGCTCTGGCACCAATAAATTTTGATAACTGAAATATTTACAAAAAAAAAAAATATCCAGGCTTGGTGTTGTGAGCATAGCCACAACCCCAGAACTAACAGTAAACAGGAGAAAAAAAATTACCTCAACTGTTGCTTTTCCATACAGCACAACCATGCTGGCAAAAGTAACTACAACTTTTGCTGACACCCTTAGCCCTGTTCACTCCCCAAAAGGGTCCAGCCAGCAGCTAAGAGAGAACTTTGTCTCTCTGAACATCCCTAAAACCATCTAAGGACTCTGACACTGAGGTGGCATTTAAAGTTGTAGATGCCAACCCCAGGCACCAGCACAGGCTGGGGCTGCCCTGCTGGGAAGCGGCTCTGCTGAGAAGGCCCTGGCAGTGCTGGTGGGCAGCCAGTGCCCCTGAGCCAGCGCTGGGCCCTCGGGGCCAAGGGCAGCGGTGTCCTGGGCTGCATGGACAGGAGTGTGGGCAGCAGGGCGAGGGAGGCCATCCTGCCCCTCTGCTCTGCCCTGGGGAGGCCGCAGCTGGGGTGCTGTGTCCAGTGCTGGGCCCCCAGTGCCAGAAGGACAGGGAGCTGCTGGAGCAAGGCCAGCGCAGAGCCACAAGGATGCTCAGGGGATGGAGCATCTCCCTGGTGAGGAAAGGCTGAGAGACCTGGGCTTGTTCAGCCTGGAGAAGAGAAGGCTGAGGGGGATCTCCTCAGTGCTGATCAGTGTCTGAAGGGCGGGTGTCAGGAGGGTGGGACTGGGCTCTTCTCAGCGGTGCCCGACGACAGGACAAGGGGCAACGGGCACAANGACCCTCACTTCATTTTAGTTCAAGTTTAATTCAATTTTATTTCAAGTTTCTGTTCATCCCACCCATCTTCACATTGCTGGGGCATGTTCTGTAGCCAGGGAAGGACAGATGCCACCTTTCAGCAATTTTGCCTCACCTATGCACTGTACATTACTTTTGAACTTTGAGTGTAAAATCTCCCTCTCTCTATCCCATGTACAGGAATCCAAAACACTGATATGCCCTTATTTTGCCTTTCCAGAGCTTCAGTTCTGGGCAATTATCCTCATCTGCATTTTCACCTTGCTTGGCTTCATTCTCCTTATCTTGTTATGCTTCTTGGTAAGTAGCTCCTTTGCTGCCCTACCTCTAACCTATGGCAGTGCCCAGCCATCTGGGAAGTTACGGAGGGACAGACACATGCACAAGAAGCCCAGTGGAAGAGGTACCTGACACGAATGGGAACAGCGAAAGGCATGCCAAATCCTCCTTCAGCTACTGCCAACTCTTTCAAGGACTTGCACACAAGAGGATGGGGAAGGGTATTTATAGTCAGCTAAGAAGGTTTCTAGGAAAGGAAGCAGTGGATCATGAGTGAGATAAAGATCTTTGCAGAGAGAAAAATATAAAACCAAAGGTAAGGTGAACAAAAAGACTACAAGCAGGTTGAATTAGGGGATCTCCCACAGCGTTTCTTAAACTGCTTCTCTGTTCAAATACCTGCAGAATTATCAGGTTATAGACAAGGGACTGCAGAAGATGGCATTTTTAATAACCTGCAGGAATCGCCTCTGGAATTTTGTATTCAATGCTCCTAACATGCAGACTGCAGCAGCCCTGCAGGGCTGTACTCCCACTTGGAAAGAGCAGAGTAGATCCTCTTCTGATCTCTGGTGCTGATTTGGTGGGGACAACATCTTAGTAGCACTGTTGCAAAAGCAGCTGTCTGCTTTGCACCAGCTGGAAGAGAACAGATACATCTGCAGAGAACACAGATTACTGTCCTTGGAGGTTCAAGAGTAAAAATTTCAGTCAGCAAGATTTAGAAGAGGAAAATCCTCATATTCAAAACTGGGGGCTGTGCTAGTGTCTGCCTATGCAGCTTTAGCCATGCGTCTTGCACGGAGTCCCTCCATCCCCACCTGGCAACACGGTTTGGGGGCATCTAATGAAGGGCAAAGTGCAGACTTGGGGTTTTTGCCGTTAATGTTGTTCTTTTCCCACCAGATCGCCTTTTGCCTAAGAAGAAAGCTGCATCTATACCAGGTTCAACAGGGCGTGTACAGGGCGCACTTCCCCCATCTGAGCATGAGGAAAGCGCATTGACACGATAGATGAAGCCTGTCTTCACAGGCCTGTTCGTCCATTGATGAAGGAAAAATGTTTACAAGTACTAGAAAAATGTTTCTTTCATAAATTATGTTTATATTTTCTCTTGTCTTGAGGCAAATCTTTGCACTATTACCACAACTGTTTTCATACTATGGGGAAACTGCCAACAACGCAGATGTTGAGGGATTTTTTTTTTAAGCACTGTAGTATTTTACACAAATATTACACAACCAACAGAAAATGAAGACTACCAGGAAATGCAGTTTGCCAGGCTCTTCAGTGTAATATCAGTTTTCAAAAAAAGGCTTAAAATTATACTAATTTATAGATCATTATAAACTTTGAAACTTCTCCTAGATTTTAGCTTTTCCCCCAATTTATTTTTTAAATGTAAATATCTTAAACTGATTGAAACATCATATATTTAAAGTGATGTCAAGAGATTATGTCAAGATGAATTGTATAGTCTGAGTGCGACACAGTCACCCTGTGCCTTTTGAGATCGATACTGATCTCCGTTGATTAAATGTCACGTTTATTGCCATGAAACTGTATTTCTTCTGTAGTGACACTTTTCATCCCAAATAAGAAAATACTTTTGCCCTACTGAAATCCCTGAGCTTTCGCTCCTCGGTTGTCTCGGGCATCCCACAGTGCAGGGTCTGATGTTACAGAGATCAGGACCTTTTACTGCCCCTCCAGACCACCCCAGACAGACAGGCTTGCCCAGGAGCTCCTGTTGAATGCCTCAGTTTTCTGCAGAGCACAGGAGATGGTGCTGATCTCTAGGTAATTATTTGATACTATCATTAGATGAACTTTCTGCTGAAAGTGAAAGCACTAGAATTAGAATTAATGAAACCACAATTAGTCATTAATCCTTCCACTGCAGGCAACGTTTCCATGCAATCAAACCCGCTTTTTACTTTCAAAGTAAAGCTCCTCACTGGCAGGTTGGACCAGTTTGTTGCCCAGGTCAGGTTCCGCAGTGCAGAGTGGAGTTTCCTGTGCAGAGGATTAGAAACCCGTTTGCTCGATCAAACAAAGGCTTTCAAGCACCCAATATTATGTCAGCAACATCAGATTAAAAGCTTTCACAGCTGCCTGCAGAAGACCTTTGCAGGTTTCCATGCCACCCAGCATGCCCTGGCTGCAACAGCTATCGCATGACAGAAATGCTGTGAGCAGAAAGAACTTCCCAGCTCAGGCTTTGACAGCAGGGACTCCAGAAAAGCTGCAGGGCTGGCAGGGTCCAGCCATTAGAGCACCAGCTCCTGCCTTGGCAGCCCTGGGCAAACCCCAGGATCTTCAGCCAACTGTCCCTGCTGCGCCTCCGTTTCCTTCATCCTGGTACCCCAGTGCCCGGCTCCCCTCTCACCGTGGAGCCCTGTCTCTTGCTCTCAAAAACACACAAGTGATGCTGACAACATCACAGCACTTTGTGGAGCCGTTTCCTAGGGGTTCTGAATTTTCTTTTTTATGTGATGGCCATGGGACAAGACCTGCCTCAGCACCAAGAGCCACACCACCACTGCCTCCTCCCCCAGGCTCTCCCCATGGGTTTGCTGGGAACAGGAGAGGCCCAGCACACATTGCAGAGCACAGACCAGCAGCCCCTGTGCTGGCACTGCTGTCCTCTCCAGCCCCGGGGACAAAAGGGAAGGCAGAAAAACCAGCATTTTCCCAGGGAAGTTCCAGGCAGCACCCTGAGCCCCAGGACAGACCCGAGAGCAGTGGGCAAATATGTCTGCTCAACAGGAAGGGCACACAGAGCTGATCTACCTTAGAGAAGCTTTAGTTTAGATGCAGCACAGCAGCACCCAACTCTGCTCAACCTGCTTGCGGGGACTCCAAAGAGGCAAGACAGCCATCCCAGCAATACCACGAGACCCCATTTCCTAAGGCGTTACTGCAAACCTGCCTTTCTGCAGAAGGGGCTGCAGCCACTCACGCCAAGCATCCCCCTCTCCCTGGCACAGCTGCCAGCACTCACTGGCAGACCAGGACACGCCACATACATCCAACACCCCACACGTTTGCCACCATGGGCAGCCCCCAGCCTGACACCACAGGCAGGGGAGTCAAACCCCAGCCCTGCTGGCTGGTCTACCTGGCTTCCCTGCAGGGCTGCTTTCCAAGAGGAAGGAGACATCACATACCACAGTGCCTCTCAGCATCCCCTATGCCATGTCGCAATGCGCTTTCTGTTATGGTTGGACACCCGCCCACCTTTGCTATGGAGCCGCTGTTTCCAAACAGGGGCCCCTGGCGAGGCTGCTGGGGCCAGGCCAGCTCGGCAGTGACGCAGGTGGCTCAGCCTCTGGCACAGTGACCTGGCATCGGGCAGGGATTAGGGCTGGGGAAGGGCAGTGCAAGCCAGCAAAGAGGCTCAGCTTGACCCCAGGGATCTACCCTGGACCCATTTCCATCAACACCCACCTGTAGCACCACCCTCCACATTTGCTTCCCCCAGCACAATCTTTGACCTCCCGCTGCCTCTACTCTCCCCTTGCACTGCAGATGCACCAGGGCTGGCATTTCTGTCCTTGTTTTCACATGACTCAGCCCAGTCCCCCCACTGCTACCAGTGTGCAAACTGGCATCTGTCAGCACCCAGTCACCTCTTTTCCCAGCACAGGGCTAGGTGGACCCGCCCGGCACTGCCTTGGTAATTGCTGCTTAGCCAGAGACAGTTTAACAGTCTCTTTTTCAGCAATTTAAACATTTTCTGCTGAACAGTAGCAATAAAAGATTCAGCTGCTTCTTATCATTCTCCTCAGCAATTCCTATTCAGTTTGGCTCTTATAGATAGAAAAATGCTCCACCTGCTTTGGAAACAGTCATCAAAAAGCCCTTTGTGCAGCAAGGGCACCATCCAGACACCTTCAACCTCCTGTTCCCAGCATCGATCCACCACCATTTCCCAACAGCAGAGCTCCATCCTGTTCCACCTTTGATGGAGAGGAGAACCTGAACAACCTGAGCTGCCTTGTCTAGAGCAGGATCCAGACCACCCACCCCATGCGCAGACAGCAATAGCACCTGGCCCCAGCTTTGCTGCCAGGATTTATAGCTCCATAAGCAAGGGCACATCCTTTCCGCTCATCCCCCTCATTGCACCTCAGCCTTCCTGCTGCCCTGGGGACCTCAGCCTGGGGCAGCCAGCAGGAGCCACACGATGCCCAACCAGGAATTTAGTTTATGAAATGGATGCTTTATCAAGAGCAAAACTTTATTCTGTCAGTACCACAGTTGCTGAATTTTGGTTTCCCCCCCACCAGCCTGCAAAAAGCAAATACAAATTTCCCTCTGAGCCACTGCTGGGCCTGATGACTTCTCTTCCCCGTGCACAAGCATGCTCGCTCCTCTCCAGTAAAAAGCACCAGATTTAGGGGCAGCAGGAGAAAATTAGGAGGTTACATTTTTATACTTCAGCTTGCAGTTTGCCCAATGCATCCGTGAAAGGAGCGCTGAGGCAATGCAATGTTTCATCAGCTCTTGTGCCTGCAGTGCAGCCCCGCACCACCCACTCCACTGCGGCCTCCCTGGTGCGAAAGCAAGCTGCATCTGTGCTGCAAGCAGCGAGACAGCAGATACAGCATGCAGCCATCCGTCCTGCTGCATGGTGTCACCTGCACGTTATCCAAACAGCCCCAAGGGAAACCTCCCCACATTCAATCACCGCAGCTCAGCAATGCCTATCTCAAGGGGAGGCAAACACCTGAGGGCAGAGGCTGCCCAGTGCCAGCTGGCCCATTGCAGGCTGTTGCCTCTGAAGAGCATTAAGCAGGATTAGAGGCGATGAGCCCCATAGGAAACAAGGAGCTGTTTTCCTTGGGCGTGTGTAACCACAGCCACAGAGGAGCTGCTCTGGGCACACTGTACCCGATGAGGGATCCCCCAGGGTGCTGGCTTCTGGCCAGACAGAAACAACAACAACAACAGAAACAAGAAACCACAACAACAAGCACAGCCCAAAAGCAGACCACAAAACCCCCCAGGACACATGAGCTGGCATGAGCCAGAGCTGGGCAACACCATTCTCTTTTCCACCACGCTTCTGCCAAAAAGGAGATGATACCATTGAGCATCATGGCATTACTAAATTTGCTCAGGACACAGAGGCAGAAAATCCCCCATCGCAGGAGCCAGAGGTGCCTCCCTGCTCTCTTTAATCACTACTTTCTGGTTGTTCTTACGGGGTCTGAAGAGCCTTGCTGCAGTCCAGGACCTTGACCCCAGCACTGGGACAACATCACTAAATCCATGTTTTCATGCAAGACTGACTAAAGAGCCCACGGTGTCAGGCAGCAAACACGGCCCCTGGTCCCAGGGAAATTTCTACATCTGCAGCAACGCTCCTGCATCTGCCTCTAATCCGGTGTCAGAGGGTGCCAGGCCGAGCAGCAGCAGTGGCCACAACTGCCCCCAGCCTTCCAGTGTTTGGGGGAAGGCACCATTTCATGAGGAGAAAACACCCGCTCGCAGGGACAGGGGGGCTTCGCAGGATGAAGACGGAGCAATTTAATCCTGTTTGTAAAGGGGGGGGTGAGGAGGTGGGATATTTACTCAGGACCTCCCACAGCAAGGCAGATCTCTGCCTTTTTGGGGGTTTTCATTGGAGAGGAAGCCTTGCTTTACCTTAGCACTGAAGTTATTAGGCTGATGCAGAACAGCAGCATCATCAGTTGGGAAGCAGCCAAAACCCCTGCGGCAGCATCTTTTTGACCATGAGCTTCAGATCCTACCACAAGAAGTATGTGCTGCTCATCACTGAGCCCCTGCTCAGTCCCATCACCCACCAAGAGAAGATGGTGGAGGTAGTGTTCGAGTCACTGGGTTCCCCTGGCCTCTTTGTTGCCCACCAGCCTGTCCTCTCCTCCTATGCCTACAGCAGAAACAGCGGTCTCGTGGTAGATGTGGGCTACGCCATCAGCCATGCTGTACGAGTCCATGAGGGCTACAGCTTGGCACATGCCACCGAGAGGATGGACCTGGCAGGGTTATGCCTCTCCTGGTACATGATGACCCTTCTGGGGGACATGGGGTACATGCTCAGCAACAAGATGCCCAATAAGGTGGAAGACAACAAGCACAAGTACTGCTACATTGCTTCCAACTTTGAGAGCGGGTGCCAGCTGCCACCAGACAGCTGCACCCTGGACTTTCCCCTGCCCAATGGCCAAGCCATCAGCCTCCGCAAGAAGAGGTTTCAATATCCAGAAGTGCTCTTCAACCCTTCACCAAAGTGGTGTATTTCCTATATAGACATCCATGAGATGACAGAATCACAGAACTGTAGAGGTTGGAAAGGACCTCAAGAGCTCCCCCCGTCCAGCCCCTGCGTGAGCAGCACCCCCAGAGCAGGGGCACAGGACCGCGTCCAGGCGGGGTGGGAATGGCTCCAGGGAAGGAGACTCCACAGCCTCTCTGGGCAGCCTGGGCCGCTGCTCTGGCACCCGCACAGCAAAGGGGTTTTGCCTCAGATTTCAGGGGAACTTCCCGTGTTCCAGCTTGTGCCCGTTGCCCCTTGTCCTGTCGTCGGGCACCGCTGAGAAGAGCCCAGTCCCACCCTCCTGACACCCGCCCTTCAGATACTGATAAGCCCTGAGGAGATCCCCCTCAGCCTTCTCTTCTCCAGGCTGAACAAGCCCAGGTCTCTCAGCCTTTCCTCACCAGGGAGATGCTCCATCCCCTGAGCATCCTTGTGGCTCTGCGCTGGCCTTGCTCCAGCAGCTCCCTGTCCTTCTGGCACTGGGG
>VZTV01066769.1:0-19703 GCA_013400875.1 Anhinga rufa
GGGAAGGGGTGGAAGGACGGAGTGCCAGGGTGAGGACAGCCAGCTGAGGAGGACTGATGGGTGAGAAAGCAGAGAGATGGGTCTGAAGGATGATAGCTCTTCTGGACGGAAAGGCTGGCTTGAAATGGGGCTGGCTGTTCCTGCTCCGTGGTGCTCCTGGGGAAGCGCCCGCCTTCAGGCAATTTATCCAGCTGTCAGCTTGTTTTCACACAGACCGTAAACGCACCCTGGGATTGTGACTTTGGCTTGGCACAGGGCGGTTTTCCCATCTCATGATTATTTTTGACATTTCAGACCTTTTTCCCGTGTTGCACTGGGACAAACCGCTTCCATTTCTCCCACGGAGACCTGAGCGCGGGAAGAGGATGCTCCAGCTGCCGGCGGAGCCAAGCTGCGGCAACGGCTTCACGCAGCTGGGGGACCACGGAGCGCGCCCCATCACTGCAGCCTCAGCACATTCAACAAAAGCACCGCAGGTTTTGTGCGCTTTCCTACCAGCAGTTAAGATCTAAATCAATCGGCATTTTCTGTTGTCTTTCTGCAGACTTTTCTAGGTGCAATCCCAATTGCATCCACACTCAAACTTCCCTAGAGCTGCTTTGATTCGGTCAAGAGTTGTTCTCATCTCTTTTTTTTTTCCCCGCCAGCCTTACATAGCTTCACTTCCAAGCGTCCCACTCGCACACGTAACGGCAGCAGAGAAGCATCGCAAAAACTCATGAGAGCATGCCAGAAGTGGGCTAGCTGGTCTAATACAACTGTTCGGCGTGGCATCTCCCGCGTGCATATCAGAGTTGAATTTCTATATGACTAAGCACATCGGCAGTGGTGTTCGATGGCATCTTTAGAGAACTGCTCCATATTTGTCTTTCCTTCCTCAGTTCACCTCAGTTTAATAAAAAAAACCAAGTGGGTTCATCCGCTACGTGCTGACAAGACTTAACTACTATGGATGGCAGGAGGGGCGCGAGGCGCACAACGCGGCCGAGTACTGGAAAGATATTTGTCACTGCAGATTTTGCTTGTCATATGCAGAGATGACATGCAGATCTCCCCTCTGACAGATTGATAGTCATTCCGAGATGCATCCACCCACAAAAACCACAGACATGCTGCTTTACTCAAATCTTTACTTTAACCACTACTTTGTGATGCAAAACTGGTGGAGTTTTTGGTACTTTTTGTTAAAAATGAAATCTTTATAGGGGTTTTCCAGCATCCTTGCTAGCTACTAAAAACCAATCAACATTAGCCTGCTGGATGGGACAACTCGGTTTACTTGTGGGTGGTTTTGACATTCAGCTCATTAACATGTTTAGTCTGAAAGAAGGTTGGAAAGGTAGTAAATAAAAAATTGGACGCCCAAGTACTGCGTCTCTCCGGAAGTTATTCCTTACGGCTCAGTTAAGATGCCAGTTTCACATAGCTGGAGCGTTGGTACTGGTTTTACTCCAAATATCAGCGTTTTGCACTGACCGAGTTCGAAGCTCAGCAAGTCGGGTCTGTCCGTCTGTAAAAGCGAACGCACCACGGTAAACGTACAGGTTGCACTGTTCAGGGCCAGGAAATTCCCGGTTCAGGACCGAACTTCCATCACGGCAGGTGAGAACCTGGTCACACCAGCTCAAAAGCAGGTAGTCTCCAACCAAAACAAAGAGCCGCCCGAATCAGTCATCGGCAGGCTTATGGCCCCTTCGCGTCCCGCGTTGCAGCAGCTACGCGATGCAGTACTTACTTCGGATATTCTGGCGCGGGTACGCTTCACGGGCATCCCTCTAACGCATCACATAGCCGCCTGGGAGAACGGCAGGTGGGTCTGCGGGAGTACAAAGAACACACACGGCAACATCTTCAGATGCTTATGTGGGAAACGTAAAAAGGAAGGTACTCCAAATAAGTTTCTCTTGTTCAGAAATACAATGGGCAATTTAAAAAACCCTATTAAGAATGTGTGTAGGAGCATTTCCCATTCTGGGAGACAAGTTGAATTGTTCTACGGAGCTATATTATGACTTTCCCGACACGGTATCAATCAAGACCCCATTATGTAACGAGGTATCCATCACACGCGCCCCATCGCGAGTCCCCGCCGCGAGCACGGAGACTGTAATCCCGGCTCCTTTGTCCTGCCCTCTGCCAATTTGCTGCAAAATTGAGGATGAGGCTTGAATGTGCCATTGTGGCGGTCTCGGGGCCGCGGCGCGACGGCTGTGCTTTCGGAGCAGTTATTTGCATTGCCTTGATTAGCGTGTCACCGGCTTCATTAGCGAAGAAAATTCTCATCCACAGACCCAGCCATTCATGCAAATTGAAGAATGCACGGAGATCCTTCCCCTCTAGGACTTTCCATTATTAGCAAAATTGGTAGATTCTTTTTGTTCCTTCCTCTTTGGAAGGTCACTTTCATTTTCACCTCCAAATGAAAGTTCTTATTTAAATGACAAAATAATCGTCTTCCCACACTTTAACGTACAGCAATCCTGCCTAAAGACATCTGATGCCAAACGAAATCTCAGGTGCGTGCAAGGCAGGTGGAAACTCCCCGGTTTCAATCTAATCCTTACCCTAACTGCCGTCTGTCAGTGCCACTGAATCATTACTTTTACTGGAGGTCAGGAAACTGCTTTCAGAGCCAAAAAGCTCCGCGCTGCGAAGGACCTGATCTCCCGGGCTCAGCTGAGCGGTTCCTTCTCCTTACGCGCTCAGCAAACATCGCCTTCTCTCTGATAGGACATGGGACACCCTCCTTCTTTCCTTCCTTCCTTCCNGTTTGGAGGCCACCATTTCCTTCTGTTCCTCCCACTTCCTAATTTTAGGGAAAAAAATAAAAGAGCAAGCTTGTTGCCAACCACAAACACACACCTTTGGGAGAAAGGCTCCGTGATGCAGCAGAGCGGGATGTCTGGGAGCACGTTCAGGATGAGCCCATCAGCAGCATTTCCCTGCGGAGGACTCATCCCACCTGTCTAGCCCTGCCTGTTTGAGGTTTTCCGTAGCTCTAGTCCGGGCTTCTTCCAGACACAGAGCAGCCGTAGGTTTGGGGGTGTCTTCAGGGTGAGCCTGGATTGCCAAGGGTCTGCATTTTGGGTTTAGATAGTTTAATCCTCTTGACGGCTCTAGATCTAAGTGGACACGATCCAGATTGCTCTCTGCAAAAGTCTCCTAGCTAATGAGGTGACCTTTCGTACTTGAACGAGGATCGGTGGCTGCAAAAATTCAAACTAAAGGCAAGAAGTTCGTGTACCAGTAAAGGCGGTTAGTCGCTGGGGCACAGTGCAAAGGCCTGCACCAAACTCACCCTCATGGGGAGATGTTCTTCTTGAAGCTGTGGGGCAGTTTACCCCCCGGTTGTGGGGTTGGACACGGGAGCCCCTGGGAGATACTCTGTGATTTGGCTCCTGCACGTAGTTGTTGTGCTACTTGATTGTAATGGTTCTTCTGATTTATGAATAATGAATCACCCTGTGATTAAATTGATGTGAAAACTCCCATGGTGTGTAAATAGAGGCAAACTGCAATTTTTAACTACTTTCAGGTATGCTACCACTGACGGGATGTAATTTTCTTTCTGTAATTTAATTGTACACTATGTTTGCTCCCATCATTCATAAGTAAAAGTTTCTTACAGACTTAACAGATTGTGTTTCCATCTCCTTTGCGTAAAAACAGTATTATGGACACAAACGAAATGGAAATCATAACATAGCATCGCCACTATTTTAAGAGTCATATTGAAACACATGGAACAGATACGCAATTCCACTCTTCGCTGCCTTCAGATTTGGTGCTCTGTGTATTTACTTAGTGCTAGAAAAGGAAAGTGAAAGCGCAATCCCAGGTCCTCACAAGTCACCTTTTCCCAAATCCAGAAATCTCCTCGCTTTCCCGCTCTGGCATGCCCGCACCATTTTTTCTGACGGCGGGACCAAACCGGGCGGCCACCCAGAAGGGCTTTAGGGCCACCGGCAGGAGCAGAGCGGGCGCTTTCCGTACGTATTCCCTCCGTGCCCTGCACCCTTCTGCCACAGCTGCACCCCCTCGCTGCCGGCCCGCCGTCACCCCGGATCTCCTTGGAGGGGCTCTGCCTGACCAGCTCCCCTTGCTCTGCACCCATCGCCGGGTCACCGGTGCCAGGGCAGGGAGGAGCCGTGTCCTCCTGGCCACGGCCACACGCGGGCTCTGCGTCGAGAGGAAAGTCTGCTCCTTCGCCCCGTCTGCGCCTCCGGCTGTGGTCTGCAAGTGCTAGTTTTGTTCCTTGAAGTTACCTTTTGATATTGGTAGCTATTCCACCCAATTAACAGCGCACGCTAATCTCGCTGCTTCTGAAGGATTCCCCATGCGGGATGACGCTTCATTTCTGATGTCCCCGAGAAATACGACCACAAAACCCCTGCAGAGGTGGACAGCGGGAGCCACGTGCCTTACCTTAGGCACTGGGAGGTGAGCCTCCCAGGTCCTGGCTTAAAGAAACTAAAGGCATCATTAGAGATTCTGATCTCAGGTTTTGGAGGGTTTTTTTTCCCCACTTCAGAGTCTACAAACTGCTAATAAAACTTTGCGTGATTTCAAGAGATATTCAGCTTTTGTGGAAAAGAATACCCAGAACGTGGCATTTAAACAGATCGCTCCTTGAAATCAATGACAAGTTGCCATGAGGCACTGGGTCTGTCTGGAACGGGAAACCCCTTACACAGGCATTAACCTCAGAGCTGCGGGGTCAAAACCGCTGCCAGCCAGAAGAGGGTTTGCTCCATTCCTTGCCTCCGCTGCCACGGCCGGCAGAGGAGTTCAGTGCATCCAGAATGACCCAAGCCGGAAAGAAAAATCCAAAGCCTTGAAAACCAAACAGCGCAAGGAGAAGTCAACACACGTGATGCGCGTGAAATTTCATTACAGTAATGAATTTGCAGAAATGAATGACCTGTTTGTTGCCGGAGGGGAGGAAGATGGCAGTAGGCTTCCCCCGCTGACCCGGAGCCGATACGGCCTCTGCTTGGGCCGGGGAAGAAGCGTGGCCGTGCAAAGCCTCCGCGTCGCCGCGGGACAGACCCCCCTAAGCCAACCCACCTGCCCCGCGCCGCAGTTCCTTTCTACTGTCGGGGCGGTGGTTGTGCTTCGCTTCAGTCGCCGCGCTGCAGCTGTACCAGAGGGAGAAATAAAAAAACACCCTGTGCTTTTTACATCTCCCCACATCTCCTGGGAAAGGACAACCACACGCGAAGACAGCAGAGGTTACACAGCTGATTTTCGCACAGGTCACCGCGCAGACGGGGGTCTGGGCTTTTGCTGAAGCACCCAGTATTTTTGCCTTTTTAGGGTAAAGATGAAGCAATGTTGAGCATTTGCACGGATGCCCTCCCGAAGCGGCAGCCTTCCCAGGCTGTGCTGCAGCCGCCTCCCTCTCACCTGACTGGCAGAGGCTCCAGGAAGCCTGACAAATTTGTGCGCGTCTGCTTATCCCTGGATGGCACGAAGGGAAGAAGTGAGTCAGATACATGTCTCTGCCGCTCAGAGAAAATGAAATCCTGCTCCTTCGTTGCACAACCCCAACGGCAGTCGCATCCATCACGCTCCCTCTGCGTATACCTTGCTGGGAGCCAGCGGCTGCGGAGGGGAGGGAGGCAGATTTGCCAGGATACCTATGGAAATGACGTGCGATTAAGAAGTCACTATCTCACCGGTAAATCTCTGGCTCAGCGACTGCTGGTCAGGCTGCCCTGCCTCCCTCCCGCCTCGGATGCACTCGCTTTGACATTTCGTGATGACCTCTGGTAGGGAGACGCACCCTTTTCAGACACTTGTGTGCACTTACCAGATTAAAGATGATTAATTGTACCAGGTAGTTCCTGCTACATCTTAATCAAATACACATAATCAGCAACACTCCCGCGCACTCAATACTTGGAGCCGGACGGGTTTTTTTTAACTCTCACACACTCCAGTCTGAGGATGACAAGCCTAAATATCAGTGGGAAGAGTCTGAAGTATGCAAAACCGGGGCGATGGCAGGTGCCTCTTGCTGCCGGAGGAGGAAGGACTCGCTCTGGTATTAAAAGCCCAACCTCTGAGCTGGGAAAAGCACCGTCCTTACCTGCAAGGCACCCCGAGGCTCGGCTTTCCTGGGCAAGCGCGACAGCAAACGCAACCACACACCGCCTTGGAGGGGGGAGACAAACCACCAGCAGCCTCTGACCACAGAGTATTTTGCATCATTTATTTAAATACCTACATTTATGCATTTACAAATTTTCATAGCTCCGTTTGTAGCTTTTTATTTATTTTATTTTTTTTTTTAGACAGTATTGCAGAGAAGTTAGCTTTCGTAAAATGAGGTCCATGTATAAAACTATGCAACGGATTGGAGGAGAAAAAAAAGTTTCCTTTCATACTCTCTAGAATCAGAAACCAAAGAAAGTGACCAAATGGAGGGGGAGAGGGAGAGGAAGGCGTGGGACAGCCCAGCCTCAAACCAGTGGCTCCCTCCCTCACAAGCATGACGTGTGTCAGTGCTCAGCTACAGCCCTAACGGGACAGGCCATGTTTCAGTCGGTGCGAGGCCTGCTTGCTAAAGCTTCGGCAGGCACGTAGGTCTCTAATGAAAAAATAAAAGGGAAAGGATCCTACGCACAGAAAATGCAAAGCCTGGGCAGCCTCGTCATAGGTTTTAGGTGTCGTGGCACGAAATGCCCGCAGGAGACTGCACCGACTCACCAGTAGTGCATCCTCGTCCCAAACCTCGTTTTGCATAAAAAGTTCCCTTTAAGAAATCTTAGCATTTAAAAAACCTAGTATCTGAGCTCTTCTGGCCTCAGTACTTTGAAAAAGTCACTTGAAAAATACCTCCTGCTCTCCTCAACTGGAAGCTTCAAAGTAATGTTTTGCTTTAATTGATACCAATTTAACAGCTCACGGATTCCCAGGGCTATCTCTGGGAGGAAGAGGCAACAGATATGGCATTGCAAGATATTTACACACATGGTACAAAAATGTCCGAGGGTATGAAAAATCACCAGGAACACAATTTTGCAGCAGCCTCATTTACACCTGTAATTTTATACCATTTATTACATTGTACTAACACACCGGATTCAAAGATGTGCACTCCCTTTAGGACCTTCAGGAGTTACAAATATATTGTGATTGCATAATTCATATTGCACAATCGTATAAAAACATAAATACTAGCTATTCTATTTCTTTTTTTTTTTTAAATACAAAATACATGTCACATAGTCAAATATTCTTTTCAAGTGCAATTCAGGTGCTCTCTTTAGTCCTTCCAAGAAAAAGGCAATTTTGATAGTTTTGGCACAAAGTTTAACCTCCGGCCCGTGCCAGCAGTTCTAATTACAATACATAGGCCCAAAACTTTATATAGTAGCAGTCATATACATATAGTATAAAAACAGGTTATTTACAAAATGAACCGAACGTAGACAGAAGCAGCCTCAGTGGTCGGATCTGAACTCTGGGTCGGCGTTACTCGCGCTCTTGCGAGGGGGGAGAGTGACCCTTCTGACTTATGCCGGTTGCTGCGGGTTCACATTCATGGGCGGAGGGTGTCCTAGGAGACCGATGCGCTGTTTCTGCTTCCTCTGCTCCGTCATCTGGAAAATTAAAAAGTTAGCTCATTAGGCCTAGACGCTTCCTGTGCGTCAGCTCGCCGAAGGACCCGGCGCTGCCTTTTGTGGTTAGCGTTAACTCTGAAACCCACTTTCTACAAATAACGCTGCTCCGTCCGCTGTGCCAAGCGCTAACAGATGAAAGAGGCAACTACTGCCCCGTCTCGTGCGCTGGTCGGGGACGTCCATGAACTCGCTCTGCGCGGCTGACTACCGTTTTGCAAGAAAAGAGCCCGGCGGCCAGCGCGAGCGAGCGCGGAGAGCAGCTCGCAGAAACTTCCCCCGTTAGACATTCTTTGTAACCGGTCCAACGTACAAGGCAGACGAGACGCAGAGGGCGGAAAAAAGGGACGAGCCCTCAAGTCAGGCTGGGAATACCCTCGTCTTTGCTGGAATAGACGAGAGCGCTCCCGCTCTCGTCAGGAGCGAGCCAACATCCCTCTCCATCTGCCAAAAGCCAAGACGCAAGGCAGGGACGGGAGGTTAACCGCCTCACTGCCAGACAGCCAAATCTCTGGTTCCCATCAGATAAAATAACGCTTCTCCCGATGAGCGCAATCGTGACCTGAAAAACGGATCCTTTTTTTTTATTACTGATTCTGAAAAATGGCCACAATTCACCTCTCCACTCTATTATTTTTTTATTATTATTTTTCAAACCTTGGGAGGTTTCTGACAACTTGCATAAGCCGACACGCCACGTAAGGAACAACTCCGGCGTGGGCAGGGTCTCCAGCAGCGAACAGCTGGATCACTGCACGCACTCTCCGCCGCTCCCTCTGCGACCACATCTTGGCTCCGGAGGAGCCGACACGTGGGATGGCCTGCAGCAGCCGCGCCAAGGAGGACGCCAGGACAGCGCCTCGCCCCTGGACCACCGAGGCGAGGGGAGCCCAACGTCGCTCCTCGGGCACCCAGGCCCCACCGAGAGCCCCCTCAAAGCAACACGCAAACACACAACCGGGGCACGGGAGCCGTGGTGGCACCACCAGCGGGGACAAGCAGCCACGCTCACGTCCCGCTGTCTTGGGGCTCCTTCCCTCGGGCTGAGCACGCCCGGCTGCGGTAGCAGGCACGGGTGTGCTGGGGCAGGCCAGCCGGCTCGCAAGGGCTCCGCAGGACTGCACCGGCGACGCCGGCAGCACGCCCGCGCACCACAAAACCTGGCCGGCCTGCCCGACAAAAGTAATTTTTCGTTCAAGCATAAGACACAATTTAAGAGTGTTTTTCTTTTTGAGAATTAGCTGCGTTCCCTGCAGCGCTTTTCCTGTAACATCCACATCCACGTTTTCATTTTTTTTCAGTTTTTGGATATTTAATGACAAATGTCAGCCAACATAATTGTTTGTGGAAGTAACTCCAGGAGAAGGGAGATAGCCTGCTCACGCATTCGGGTCATTCGTAACACGCGCTTGAACGTATTTGCTTAACAACTCCAGTTTTGGCGATGGTGAAAGGCTTCCCGTCTCCGGCGCAGGGTACCCCGGCGTGCCAGGGCCAACCTCAGCCCTGGAGTTCATTACGGGGAAAAGAATTGGTCAAAACCAGGCAGTTCTGGGCAACCTCCAAAAGGCTCCTCCGCGTCCCACGGGCCATACAGCACCGCGCACCGTTGCTTTCACTCAGGCTAGCTAATTACACTCATTTAACCACTAGGGAAAGGACTGAAATACGGTAATTCCTCTTGAAACCATAATTAAACTCGACTGCAGCCCAGTGCCTTGCTCATCGCCTGACCCAAGGGGAGGTGGAACTGTTATTTTACCTTTCCAGGAAGATGACCGCAGCCTCCCGAGGACAGGTCACACCTCCCGGTCCTCTGTACCACACTTTTGGAAGCCGATTTTCACAAAAGGCTTGTAACGCTTCGCAGGCGAACGGGAGCAGGAGGAGAGGGGTCTGCCCATCGCTCTCCGGTCTCCGACACACACACACAAGCTGCTATTCTGCTGAGCCAGCTGGGACTTTTTTTTGACCGTTTCTAAGATAACCCACAAGGTGGAAACGCAGAGAGGCAACGAGAACTTCATTTTAGAAATGCCCGTTTACGCTAATTAGCTTCACCGAGCAGACGAGGAGCCACGATTTCACGCAGCCGATAAACTGATTCAGAGGACACGTGAAATAAAAATGGAGGGAAAAAGGAACAACGAAGAGGGACTGTAACAGATATTTTTCACGCTTTGTAGAAAAAGGGATGGTGCACCCCGATGCAGGCATTCGTAGAAGACGTGCCTTTTAAAAAAAATGGGAATAAAGCAACCGAGCGTAAAGCAGAGAGAGAAACGCAGTTGCGGTGTTGATGCAGAAGGGTATTAATCCTGCAAGATGCATAATGCTTGTCTAGAGGGCACAGGATGGAGCAACTTTAATCTCTATCACATTTACCTGGAGAGTGAATCTCTTGCAAAAGCTTTACAGCTGCAGCGACTGTACACGTGGGCCTAAAAGGCAATAAAAGCTACGCACAACGTATTGCAGGGCAGCCGCCAGCTACTGGAGTCATGCTGACGGGATTAAAAAATGAAACCAAGGGGCCTGAGGTTCATCTGAGTCTAGGTGGACTCTGATAATCACCTGTAACTCCTCAGACGCACGCTGCCTAGTTCCAAAGGTTACGGGTGAGTTGGAGTTACCTCCAGGAGCCGGAGCAGGGCACGTGCAAAGTGCACGAGCAGGATCCCGACCGTCCACGCACGCGGGGGCACGCGGCGTCTGCCCGCTGTGCTGCCCGCCAGCCCGCCCGAACACAGGCGGCAGCTCCAGCGAGGAGTCACGCTCGCCGTGGCGGAGGTCAGGGGTCCCGGCTGGCGCGAGGGGACCGTCCTGAGCCAGCAGCCGGCAGAGATGCCTCACACCCACAGGCATCGGAGGACGGTGCTGGAAAGGGCTTCTGGGTGATTACAGCTAATCCCCTGCTGTTGCAGACAATTATGTTGTAACCTTTTTGCACGGAATTTAAGTGATCAAGATTTTAATGGCTCTTGTGCACTTCTTTGTGAAGGCAAGGCATGCCGGATTTCAGTTTCTAACAGTTACAGTCTCCACAAACCTAACGAGCTCGAAAAGCAAACAAATGCGAGGTTTTCCCTTTATTTAATTTCAAGAAAATAAATACAAATAAAAGTTCCCTGAGTTAGTTCCTTTTCCTGGAGATGGTTCCAGATCAGGGGGAGGGATATGCTGGTTTTGTCACATAATTGGAGCATCCTGCAACTCAAGCGGGGCTCTCAATAACGATACTTAGGGGAATTCCTAAAAGCTATCAGAACATTAATGAAGCTGGTTTCCTCTTTTGCTTTTACAGTCAAATAGCTCTCTAAAAGCTAAATCCTTCATTCTTATTTTCACAAAGAGCGAGAAGGGTTTTTAGTGGTTGGTCAGCCAAGAGCTGCAAGCTTCAGAAATAAATGCATTCTGATCCAGAGCTGGCTGCAGCCGATGGAAAGACTCCTGGTGACTGCAGACCACTTTGAGTCAGACCCTTCAACAAAAAGATGCAAGACACATGTTTCAAGATAATTGTTTCCAGGCAAAATAGCAAAACCACTACCCGGCAAGTATAAAAGCACAGACAAAAGAGCAACCGCCTCTATCCTCCATCCTCAAAACCAACTAGAGCAAGGGGGTCCATGGCACGCTGTCGGAAAACTAATTACAGCCAAGAGCAGCAAGGTTTTCTGCTCCCAATCCTACATGTTAATCCCTTCCTTGTGCTCCGTGGGGTGTCGGGTAAAAGGGCCCGGCTCCATCAGAAAGGCAGAGCGTGATCGGAAGGCAGGGAGCCGGGATCTCAGTCAATATTGGCTTCCAGAGACTCACGTCTCCATGAAGATAACTGGCTTAGAGAGAAAAACCGGCCAACCCAGAGCAGAGACGGGAAGCAGGAATCCGATTAGTACCGGAGAGAGTTGTGCCAGCTGAGCGCAGTGGGCAGATCACAGCTGAAGAGATAACGAACCGAATCTGCCAGCCATTTCTGCCCCGGGACACCATCGGGTGCAGGTCAACAATTACTTTTATCCAGTGCCGATATCAATATAAACTCAACTAATCGAACCACCTGGCTCAGGTTATTAATCCATAAAGATAAGCAGCTAGTGACTTTGCCAGCACAGGCAGCTCCCACCAGGGCAGGCAACAGCATTTTCCCTTTTACATCCAGTTAGGCCGTAATCCGTAC
The DNA here is from genome assembly GCA_013400875.1 of Anhinga rufa. Classification (NCBI taxonomy): domain Eukaryota; kingdom Metazoa; phylum Chordata; class Aves; order Suliformes; family Anhingidae; genus Anhinga; species Anhinga rufa. The sequence goes on from VZTV01066769.1 coordinate 11,806, forward strand.
GGACGACAAGGAATCAAGCCCTGCTGCCTCTGTGGCTTTCAAAAAGCCATTGCTGGGTTTGGGCTGGGAACGATCCCCTCGAGCCCCAGCCAAGCCAGAAGTTAGCACAACTCCTCAAACTCTTGCTGCAGAAAGAACTGCTGCACCGAAAAAATACTCGGGAGGTCTATACAGCATTCACGTGTCAAGCAGCAGCAATACACGCCACAAAGCGTGCCTGTGGGTATGTCCGTCTGTGCTGCAGTCTGAGGCGTGACAGTAGCCAAATTATATCTGCATTAGCAGCGCAGCGACAGCACGGAGGAGGCCAGGGCAAGCTAACCGCTCAAAGTATTTCTCCAGTTTCTCGGTGGGTTTTGAGGTCCGTGCAGCAACGCGGCACTTCTATCGATATCACACCTTCTGACCTACGGGATCGTGCTAAGGTCTGAGGGTTAAAACCTGTAACAACAACAACAACACCACCACATCGATACAGGCTGCCTGCACCAGCGAGGGCTGATTTAAGTTAACTTCAGCTTTGATTTTTTTTTTTTTTAACGCAGGTTTTGCCTTTGTGGAAGTGGCCACTTTGGACTGCACCGGTTCGCGTAGCGCTGCCAGGCAGGTCAGCTGGGGCACGGGGGCTTCGGAAGGACGTTTTGGTTGTTCACTTCTTTCCTACACACGAGTTACTTTAGAAGAACTTCTCCACGGGGCTTGCAGAAGCCATGGAGCTGTAAAACACCACTTTGTACAACAGGCTCGTAGGACCTTTGTCCTGCACGTTCGCAGCCAGCTCTCCCTTACCTGATCTTTAAGCTCTGACAGCTGCCCAGAGAGGTTGGTCACAAGCTTCATGGTGGACTCCAACTTCTCCTGCAAGTTCCTCAGCTCATTCTGCTCTCCTTCCGAGTCGCTGCTCACAAGCGACATGGCCCGCATCCGGGGGAACCAGTCCAGGTTTCTCTCCTGAGAATCACACACACACACGAGTTCACAATTAGCGGTTGCCAAATGAAAACCTGCAGCCGAGTGGCCGAGCGCAGGCAGACCTCGAACGCCACGCAGGGACATTCCTCAGCTACACCAGCTCTGCAGTTATTTTCATTTGCATCTTACTGGAAAGTTTGCAAAATTGCCCGCTAGAGGCAACAGGGCACTTCAGAACGTAACTACTGAAAATTAAGGCTGCTTATTGTTGGCTTCTCCTTTCCAGCAACTCACTCTCCCCAGCCATTCCTTTTTCAGACGCATTTCAGTTTAATACAGGAACACTGGACAATGACCCAGCCCAGGTTTCATGTCTGGACAAGCACTTTCCAGTGCTAGAAGTCTTAATTTGTAAATCCATGAGAAGGGCATGCTGATAAAGCTGGTTTGGTTTTTTTGGTCAAGCGAAGTTTGGCTGTGCTTTCTTACGACAGAAACCATGTTCTACCTGGAAATACTTTAATAGTTGAAATACTTCCTTTTTAATGAAAAAGAAAAAAAGAAAAAAAAAATCCATATTCTGACTGGCTGGTTCAGGATAAAATGTGGGACAGATGAAGTTATAACGACTTGCTCATAATAAAGTTTTCGTTCAGGCACACGAATGCTCTAATATTCCGTGTTTAAGTTACAGTCAGGAACTTCAGTGGACACACGCTGCTGTATTAGGATGTACATAGAGGCTCACACATACACTCATGTACATGCCAGTGACGTTAAAAATAAAAGCAGGAACGGAATAGAAAGCCACAAAAGAGGAGGAGGGGCGCATACCACATCTTGACACCTCAAATTTCAACACCGAACTGGTTTCCTATCTAGTCTGGTTCTCCTCCCACGCTGGAGATACTCTCTGAAATGGAAGTTAAACCAACGCTGCTGGATGAGATAAGGACGCGTGCGCTCTCTCAGGTGACACTGCAACAACTAGTGATATTTTAAACAGACCAGAGGAAACGGTACCAGCCTGCTGGACTAACAGTATCCCAAACCAAAGATCGATCAGCATCACCGATTAACGGCGACCAAAGTTCGCCCCGCTTCGCAGGCCAGGCTCTTTGCTGGGCTCTCTCTCCAACCTACGGCTTGCTTTTACGGCACTGCAAACTCTCTCTGGCCTTTTGCCATTCCCTGCCTAAATCTCCAACTCGAACCCGCTCCCCCTCCACGCTCGCTCGCTCCCAGGAGCATCCATCCTGCTTAGATCAGGGTGTGCTACGGAGATTTACAGTCACGTCCTTTCTGCAATTCAGATGTGATGCCAAGATGCATCATCTTAAATTAGTTGCTTCAGATCTGCTTGGAGTTTACTATTGCTGAGATTAAAAGGCAGAAAGCAGGCCCTTTCCCATGCAGCACACCGCAGGATTCCCACATGATGCAAAACTGCCAGGAAGGCTTTTTTCTCCTGATCTCTGTTTACAGGGCAGATGGTTTCTGCTAATAAAAGAAAAAATATATGTACAAAAAAAATATGCCTTTATCAAGACAAGTGCCAAAATATTTTGGACTTTAGGAAACGACAGTCCTACAATTAAGATTTCAGAGTAGTAACAGGCAACGTTTCACTGCGGTCTTCCAGCCGTAGTCAAATCCTCATTAGGGAAGAGAGAGGGCAGGCTCGTCACTTGTGCTCGGGTCCAGCACCGCCCCCCCAAAGTACTTCCCTTCCCCACCCATGAAAAACAAACCAAAGCAACTGCCGTTCCCCTCCCTGCTCTCCTCCAGGCGAGGGGTTTTCAAGGACAAGGCGAGTTAGACTCAAACGCGATTTGTAGTCGCAGGTTTGCCTGGACCCTCGGGTCTGTGCCCTGAGGTTTCTGGGCAGACGCAGGAGCAGAGCCCCGAAGCTCCTGCCCACTCCTTACTTGCTGTGCAAATAGTGTTATTTTACTTGTTCCCAAAGAGGCGAGCTTTGCAAGCCCATCCCCGAGCACGGCCAGGCGCCAGCCTTGCGAAGGACAGAGGGGACGAGGGAGCAGGACCTGGAAACACCAGCCTTTCCCTACCTGCAATGTTCTATTAACAAATAACCCAAACCTTTTCTACTGTTACTTTGCAACACGAGCAGATGCTGTAGCTGCTGCAGAGGTTGCAACTTGATCATTACGGGCAGGGAAGGTGACGGGCAGTCTCGAATGGTAAAAATCAAACCAGCAAGCATTACAGCACTGCCAGCTTCTGCGGGCTCATCAGAAGTTTCATACTCACTGGTCTTCTGAAAGCCCCAGCTCTTGAAGTCACTCGAGCATGGGGAATCTTGGCTTTTATTCTAAAAAAAACAACAAAGTGCCTCTCTAGTTCTCCTGGCAATGGCGAAAGATTAAAAACAAAACCTCTCCACGTGAACTCCACAGGCTGAGAAAGGAGAAGGCTAACGAAAAGGAGGCAAGACTCACGGCTTCCTGGGCAGATTCCTGAGCTGGGAGGACAGGACTCCCTTTGGAGCCTGGAACTGGTTCCCTGCTAAGTCCCGATCCACCTGTAGAAGTTAACGGGGGCACCTGGAAATTTTCTGTGCAGAGACAGGCTTTGGGAAGGACCTGGACATCACTTTGCCAACCCACGCCTTTGGGCTGGACCTAACCTGCGCTCCCGCTCAGGTTTCACGTAGCTTGTTGGCATGACTCAAACCCAAAGCTCACCCAGACGCGTCCAGCTGCCACCCAGCAAGAAATAAGGGGATGCCCACCCAAACAGCCCGGGCAAACACCCCGAGGTGAGGAACCGAGGGGCAGGCATACAGGTAAAACCGCATCGATGCAGGTAAAACCAGTGAACTCGCTGACCCATCGTGGCTGCTGGGACCTCTCCGGAGAGAGCAGCAGGGATGCTGCCAGTGTGCAGGGGCACACCTCCTCCTCCTCCTCCTCTTCCTCCTCCTCCTCCCTGCACACGTGGTCCCGCACCCCTTCGCTCTGGCTTTGCACTGGAAACCTTCAGCCTGTTCCTACAACCTCCACCAGCACCGTGGAGAGAAGCTCGAGAGCCTGGATGCGCCCAGCCTGCTGAAGTGCAGACCTGAGCCCCGACGCCTGTCCCGGGGGGGCGCGGGGGTGCACGCACGTGTTTTCTTTTAAATAAATAAATAACGATGCCTCAAGCGGAGCCGGTGAAAACGGAAATAAGCCGGAGTGCAGAAAGGTCAGTCGCCGACAAGCCCGCTGGGCTGGCGTGCGGCAGCCAGCCCGGCTCCCGGCCCCGCGCCTGCCAGCAGCGCTCCCTCTGCAGAGCGCTTCTATTCAAGGTTGAATAAAAGATTTATATCTTGATGATCTAGTTTCTGGTGAACTTTAACTGAACACCGGGGTGCCTTTAAAGATACAGCCTTACATCTTTCACTGGGGGTTCGGTAGAGGCACCAAGCGAGCCGTGAAGGGAAAGGCTCCCCCGTGGTCCCTCTCCCTGCCCGTCCCTCGTCCCGCTGCGCACCCTCCCGGCTGCTGGCACCTCGCATGCCAACGCAGTTATGCACTGTCTGCTGCGCTCCTCCTGCAAGCGAAGGCACCAGGATCCTGGTGTGCAGTCAGCTCCCTCTTCCCGTCACAGTCGCAGCTTCCTCTGCTTCAACAGACGAACTGACTAAAGCCACTGACGGAAGCTGGCTAACCACAAGTGCTGGGTTTCGGGTTAGCTCTTTTCTAGGTAAAGTTGGAAAAGTCCCTCTTGTAAAGCAAATACCATTAAATCTCAGACATGGGGGCGATGCTGACCATCCACGATTGGAAATTTGAAAAAGAGGAAGCGGTGCTGCATGATGCAGATGCAATTCATTCTGAGAAGCGCCCGCTCCTCCCTGCTTCTGCCAAAGAGTTTATTCTAAGAAAGGTTTCTGAGGCAACCTCAGCGCAAGCCGTGCCAAGGGGTGCATTAGCTCCGCTCCTCGGGCAAGGGGCGGCCACTAACGGCAGGGACCAGGGCTCGTCCTCGCCGCCGGCGGCCCCAAGGAAGTCACCGCTCCTCTTCTGGGTCTCCATTTATTCAGCTACCCATGCGCCTAATATTTATGGGGTGCTGAAGGGCTAATTCGATGCTCGTCAAAATAAACCCCTAGAGCCTGCCGTCAGAAGGCTGCCCAGCAGCTGCCAATTAGTAGGGGACGGCGGCAGCAGCAGATTTCACTTTCTGTCTCGTGTCATTAAAACTCGTACCCATACAGCTAATAAACAGCTTTGTGAAGCGCTTTGAAAATTAATTCTTTTTATTTGTTTGTGGCGAGATGAAGCTCCTCTTGGTTCTTTCTTGTGCTTCCTGGAAAAAGCCCCGCGTCAGGTTCTCTCTTTCTTCTGCAAAGGGCTCACCATCACTTCTTCCACACCAAGCTGCACTTCTCCCCTCTCCATGAAGAACGGCACTCGGCGGTGCCCCCCCTCCACACCAAGGGTATTTTCAAACCCTCGCATCCACCGTGTCTTTAAACAGGAGGCCGATGTTATAAGGCTAACGACGTAAAAATCTCCTTTTTCACTGTTTCCACAGATGAAACGCCTAAGTGGCTTTTGCCCTGCTGCAGCGCAGGGAACCTGGAGGGCAGACACCAGTTCCAAAAGTGGAAGACGACCACATCCTTGTACGAAATGACACCCCCTCCGCCCCCGTACATCCCCGTGACAGTTCTGCTGCGGGTGACCCACTTGAGCCGAGCGCTGTGTTTACCAGGGATTCGGTTACCCCACCAAGCATCACCCAGCTTGACGCGACTGAGGCGGACAGCCCCGGTGGGAATCCCTGAAGGCGCTCTCCTGACTCTTGCAGAAAGGACAGTGCCGCCTCTCTGCAGCAACCTACTTCTGGCTGTTTGGATCTACATTTTAAGTAGGACGTGTTACACCACCATCAGCTGGGCAGGACAAAACAATTAAGCATGCAAAGGCTGAACAAACAGCTGCTGGTGGCAACGGCTGTGGTCACCCACCTTCTCTTGCACAACGCATCCGGCACCCAGCGCCCCGGGGTCACCCCGGCACCTCGGGGCTGGAGGAGGCGGCAGTGATGGCTCAGGGGACGGCCGCCTCGCCCTAGCCCTGGGCCACCTCCTCGGCACACACGGCCCCGAGGGGCTTTTTTGTCTTGGCCGAGCAGTTTATTTTCCCCAGTGTGTCAACCTTGATGGTTTCCAGTTGGAAACCTTCCCCCCTTCCCTCCCAGGCGTGCGCTGGCGGTGCCCCAGCGGCAAGGACACGGCGTCGGCGCCCACCCTGCAAGCTGCTTTGGGATCCACCCGTATTCCCAACACGTTATGCAAACAAACCATTAGACAGAACTGGGCTGAAGCCTTTGCTTCTGTTTTCATCCGCCCAGGCCCTTTTCCTGCCGCAGGCTCGGCCAAAGCGAAACCCTTGACTCAACCCTCGACTCGTTAGTGTGGATGCTGACCCGATATGCCCAGCATGGATGCCAGCCCAGGTGGTTTCTCAGGGAAAACCAAGAACTTGGCCACGTAAGGTTAACGTCAGCAACAGCAGGGTTTTTTTCTGCAGCACGCTGCAGGGCACGCCAGCCTGCACACCTCCGGAGGGAAGATCATACTAATGCTGTGTGGGGAAGGTGAGGTTGACCAACCATTTCTCCCCATGCAGCTTCTGGTTTGCACCTTAACACCAATCTGAAGGGTGGAACAAGTTGCTTCGTTATCTAAATGCAAAGCTCGGGACCTGTGCCTGTGACACAGTGTTTCCAGCAGCCAAGGGCTTTCTGCCAAGCACAACTCTTGGCTCTTCTATGCCTCTGCTATTATTTATTGTTTAACCCTCTAATTATATTGGCTAACTCTGGTAAGGCATCTCAAGATGCAGCTTGTTGGGAAGATACCACCAAATTAAGCACCATCAGCTCCAGTTCAGACCCTGACCTCCTCAGTCCTCCTCCTCCCCTGCCTTGCACCCCGTGTCATTGGGACCGGGAGCCCTGAAACCCCAGTTTCTTCATCTAAAACTGTGCAACTGCACACAAGTTATTTGTATGGGCTGCCCTCTTCTGCGCCTGCAATTGGGTTGGTTAAGTATCGTTATGACAAACCTTTCCTATTCGATTTTGCCCCAAAGTACAGGATTTCCAAGTACAAATTACACACAAATGCAACTAAGTTCCTAATGCTGTAATTTCAGCTCTATACACGGCTTTCACCAACGCTGGAATCATTAAGCCCCTTTTGAAGTGCGTCGGGTTTGGAGCATCGTGGCCTGCCACCTGCTATTCCTATGGGCCCTGCAGTTCAAATCCAGCCTTGGCCATCTCCAAGCAAATTATATGGGATGTGGAGCCTGGGGACACGGTAACCCTTCATCATCACGCGAGTCATCATCACACGAGCCTCGTGCAGACTGTGAATCACACACTTCTGCTGAGTTTCAGAGCACAGCAACAATCGCGGCTGGGGGTTCGACTCCTCCGGAGCGGTTTCAAGTCGAACTTGCACTTCGGGAAGAATGCAATTTGAAAAGCCTGACGCTGATGGAACCTTGCCTTTGCTTACTAGGAGGAACCGTCTTGGCAGAAGTTACAGGCTACGCTGGACACTCAAAACAGTAATAAGAAATACTTTCCGGTTACGGTACGGCGCATAGCTCAAGACAAACAGAAAAAAGCCCAATAGTGTATTTAAATCTCCAGTTTTGTACCAAGAGGTTAATTAGGGCAACAAAAGGAAATCTTTAGCCTTCAGTTCCATTCCAAATTCCTTTAAGGATATCTGCGCCATCACCCCTATTTAGAAATGGGTCATTTTCAAATGACAGCACAATCCAGTTGAGGCAGGACTCTGCGCTCTCGATCTGGACACGTGAGCTTGGGCAACCCCTCTCTACCTCCCTTTTGTAATAAAGGTGTCCTGCTTGGTGCAACACTAGATTAAAAACATCTGTGGAAAGGGCAAGAGCTCCTTAGGAAGCTTTGGGCTAAAAACTTTTCCAAACAAGCCTTTTTTT
>VZTV01066772.1:7968-22761 GCA_013400875.1 Anhinga rufa
TGGGGGCTGCCCCGCACCGCGGCCCGCTCAGCCCCCTCCGCCCGCCGGGGCGCCGCGTTTGCCCCGGCAGCCTGGAGCCGCCTCGCCCCCGGCGGCGTGCGGGGGCCTGCGGGAGGAGCGGGGCTGCTGGGCTTGCCTTCGGCTGGGGGGTTGCCTAGCGCGCCGCTCCTGTGCGTGCGCGTTTATTTTGGGCATCCGTGGGGTAGCTTAACAGGCGCCTCGGGTCTTTTAAGCCCCAAGGTAAGATCCCCAAGGATGGGTTTACAAGCTTTCAGGGCAGGAGCTGCATTTTTCTTTTCCCAAGCGGTACCTCGGCGATCTCGAGCTGCGACTGTTACCTTCACGCACAACTTTATCCCCTACTAAAACCAGTGAGAGACTCGGCATCGGTTTTCCTGCTTTGGGGGGCCTCGTCAGCCAGCTGATAAATTGGGAAAGGCTGGCTAAAAACGTGCGTTTGCCTCGTTAGAGGTGGTGAGGCTCGCTGGGAGCGCTGGCTGCAGCAGCGAGGGCTGCAGGGCTGCTCCCCTGGCAGGGCAGCACCGTGCATCAAAGCAAACCTGCGCTCCTCGGGTTCGCTCTGGCTGAGCGGCCGGCTGGAGTGAGCCGTTAAGGAGGAATTAAAATGGAAGTATCCGGTGGAGAAGGGCTGCTTGCCTTCTGAGGAATTAAGCTCAATTTTATTTCTTTTGGGCTTTGAGTGTCAAAAGGAGCAAAGTGGCGTGCGTGGCATGTTGTGTCCCTCCGGCCGCTCCCTGGGTGTGTGAGGGCTGGGACATGAGGATCACCCCAGCTTGGTTTTTGCACCAATGTTGAAATGTCCCTGAAAATTTGGGAACTGCAGCATCCTTGGGGTATTCCTGGTCCTACCGCTGCTGGTGGGAAGGGCATGGCTTGCACTGCTGCAGTGGGGCCAGCCCCAGCACGGGTCCGTGGTTGATGCATGAGACCGAAAACCTGTGCCCTGCAGCCTTGGCTCTGTCTTCCTCCACAGCTGAGCTTTGTGGTTGGCCATGAACGCTAGCGGCCCTGGCTATCCGTTAGCCTCCCTCTATGTGGGAGACCTCCACCCGGATGTGACCGAAGCCATGCTCTATGAGAAGTTCTCGCCTGCTGGGCCCATCATGTCCATCCGAGTCTGTCGGGATGTTGCCACGCGCCGATCGCTGGGCTATGCCTACATAAACTTCCAGCAGCCTGCAGATGGTACGGTCCCTGCAAGGCAGCCCCAAGGAGTCTGCCTTGCAACGGGGGCGTGGGGTGTGCAAGAGAAGGAAGGGCAGGCGGCGGAAAAGGGGGCAGCAGTTGTTTGAGCGGATGCCTCAGCTGTTACGGCTTGGCAATATTCTGCTACTGTTGGGTTTTCGTTGTAACTAATCCCAATCTGCTCTCAGATGATGACCCGTCCCACTCCCATCTCTTCTTAGGGACTGGGAGAGGGTGCGGCAGCTGGGCTTTGGGCTTGTAGGGGCAGGAAGGTGACTTGCAAGAGTTGTCTCCTTCCATGAGCTGCCACAGAAGGGTACCAAGACCCCTTCTGCCCTTCCCTGGGGTAGCCAGCTGCCCACTGGCTCATGGCATGAAGCGAGGCCCCTCTCTTGGCAGGCATCGCAGTGATACAGCGCTGCGTGGCGTGGTACCCAACGGGCGTTTCACGCTGGAGTGAGGCAGCGGTGATGGGAAGGTGTTGGGTTAGTTGCCCTGGAGACCAAAACTTTTACTGGGTAAATGAGTTGGGCATCTGCCAAACTGGAGCTTGCGGTGAAAGGAACGATGCCGTGGGAGTTGAACGTGCTTTGGAGAGGGGGGGAAAAAAGCCCCAAACTCTCCTCTCTCCCCATGTGTTTGCTTCTTTGCCAGCTGAGCGAGCCCTGGACACCATGAACTTTGAAGTGATCAAAGGCCGTCCCATCCGCATCATGTGGTCCCAGCGGGACCCCGGCCTCCGGAAGTCGGGGGTTGGAAACATCTTTATCAAGAACCTGGACGACTCCATTGATAACAAAGCCCTGTACGACACATTCTCCGCCTTTGGGAACATCCTGTCCTGCAAGGTATGCGCACCCATGGGCCCTGCAGGAAGGGGCTTGCTGCAGAGCTGACCCGCGTTCTCGGCAGTGTGCTCCAGCCCGATGAAATTCACTTTCTTGTTCTGCTTCCTACAAAGTTTCCTCTAAATTCCCACCTGCTTTGAAGCTAAAAGGGACTGCTCTGTTTCTCTTGGGAATGGGGGCTTTTCCTCCTGCCCCATTTCTTCCCGGTCCCTGCACGGATATGTTGTGTGCTGTCCTGTCTGAGCTCAGTGCATCAATGGCACTTGGGCCTCGGTGACCCACGAGCTCTTGGGTGTCATATGAAGCACCGGGTGCTGGGGCGCAACTACCTTGGCCCCAGGAGGACACCTGGCCCTGGGCAGCCCCGGGGCAGAGCTCTCGCCTGGCTCCCTGACCTGCTGCCAGCACCCCAGTGCAGCTCAGCCACTGGGGGAGCGGGACGTCGGGGAGGGTAAACACCCCTGGAAAACGAGGGTGGGTCCTCCTGCGATTTACTCGTGTGCAAGTGTGGAGAAAACCAGTGTCTGTCTCCCTTATTATTTTTTCTTTTTTTCTTCCTTCCCCCTGCGTTTGTAGGTGGTTTGTGATGAAAACGGATCCCGTGGCTATGGCTTTGTTCACTTTGAGACTCACGAGGCAGCGACTCGGGCCATTGAGACCATGAATGGCATGTTGCTCAATGACCGGAAGGTGTAAGTGCCAGAGAGGACAGTGTCTCCTTGGCTCTGCACTTGGTCCCCCCTCGCCTTGGTGCATGCTCGGGAGCAAATGCCTGCCCTGCTTGGGCTGCCACCCCCTGCTGCTCTCTTTCTCCTCGCTTCCTGTCCGTCCCGCTGGGCACAGCGTCTCGGCTGCTCTCCAGTGCAGTGAGTCACTTGTGGTCGATGCTGGTGGAAGTGTGATAGTGGTTTGGAGCTGTTCCTGATGGTGGGGAAGGAGTCCAACCCTGGGCTGTGTTCTATTGCTGAGGCGGTGTAAAGAGTGCCCACAAAGCAGGGCTGGTCCTCGATCTCAGCTGCCAGCATCAGATAATCTGGGCAGGAAGAGGTTTTGTTGTTCTTCAGCTCTCTGCTTACATAGCATCACCTTATTTTCTACATCCCTGTCTCTGCGGAGGCAAGCGGCTGCCCAAGGGCCTTGGGGATACCTTGGTGGAAGAGAGCTGGCACTTGGTGGTATCCCTTGGGGTCTTTTGGGGTCTCCTGGGGTGACATCGGTTACCACTCTCCCTGTTTCTGTTACCTCTCTGTTACCGCTCTCCCTGTTTCAGTAGTGCTAAGTGGGGTCTGAGTAAGGGAACACCTGGGTGGGACATGCTGAAGTTGCTGGATATGAAACACAGGGTGGGTTTACAGGTGAGCAAAGCATGGCCTGAGGTGACGGGGTCTCTCTTGGCCTGTAGCAAGACAAACGTGCCTGTGTCCATCTTCCCTCTGCAGGGACGTGGAAGTTTTCATGTCCCTTTCCTTGCTTCCTGCAGGTTTGTTGGCCATTTCAAATCCCGCAAAGAGCGTGAGGCAGAGTTTGGGGCTAGGGCGATGGAGTTCACCAACGTCTACATCAAAAACTTTGGGGATGACATGGATGATGACAGACTGCGGGAAATATTCTCCAAGTTTGGTGAGTTGAAATTTGCTTTGTTGAAGCAAAGTATCCTCGTGTCTGACAAACTGGAGTTGGGGCAACTGCAAAGAAAGCTGGGGAGGGTGCTTGTTTGAAATATCGAGCCCCTTCTCTCGATGGGATCTGACTTGCTTAAACACCACCTCACCAAAGGACTGCAGTGCCTTAAATCATCAGGACATTGCGTGCACTTTCCTGCTATGATGGAGGATAACTTGTATTAGGTGCTATCCTGAAAAACAGTTTTTTACTTTCTTGGGCAACAAAAGTGGGGGTTTTGTTTTGTTTTTTCAAATTTGTCTTGAAACCAGCCTGCTGTCTGGTTATAGGAGCCCTGGGAATGGGAATAAGAGGTGCTGAGTCTGAATTTAAAGCAAAAAAGGCTTTTCAGTTTAGTCCATTATTGGAGGATGCCTCTTGTGACAGACAGGGTTTAGTGTTGTGCCAAGCCACGGACCATACTGTCCATGCTTGACCCCTCAATGGCTCAGATAATTTGTGAATATCCTTCATATGAACCCAATACACGTGCTCATATATAAAGGAGACGAGAACTTGTGGCCAAAGGAACTCTGTGCGCTGGCTGGAGAAACCGAAAATCCAACAGCAATGGGAGCAGCATCCAGGGTGGGAGGGATCGCCCTCACCGATACGCACAGCCTCCCGTTCCTGCCTTGCAGCGGGGATCCTGTTGTCTGTCTTCCTGTTTGTGTCTTCTGTCCTGCCACAGCCGTCCGGTCTCTTCACTGGACTGGCATCTCATGGTGGCTCCTGAGCAGAGTACTGCGTGCTGGTGGCACCCCTTTGGTGGGCACCCTTCTTCAGACGGATACTTTCCTGTCCTCTTAGGAAAGACGCTGAGTGTTAAAGTCATGATGGACACCACTGGCCGCTCAAAGGGCTTCGGATTTGTCAACTTTGAGAAGCACGAAGAAGCCCAAAAGGCAAGAGGGTCCTTGCTGCCCATCTGCTGTCTCAGCCCTGAGCTTGTCCCCTGCTGATGTTCCCACCTCTCCTCGGTGGGGGGAACCTCACCGGCTTCGTGCTTGCCTGGGTGCTGGCACTGGCAGGGCTGCCTGCATGGGCAGAACCCGGCCAAGGGGAGCAGAGCTGCTTCCCCTGACCCCAGGGGGGTCTCAGCTCGTGGTGGGGCTGGACTGGGGTGGTGGGTGAAGAGCAGGGCTGTGGCTGTCAGCTCCCCACTGCGCTCAGAGCCCTTCCCTCCGCTGGCAGGCGGTGGCCGACATGAACGGGAAGGAGATCAACGGGCGGATGGTGTACGTGGGCCGAGCCCAGAAGCGGCTGGAGCGTCAGAGTGAGCTGAAGCGGAAATTTGAGCAGATGAAGCAGGAGCGAGTGAGCAGGTACCAGGTAAGGGGGGAACGGGGTGCTCCGTCCTGCAGGTCTGCACTGGGGACATGCCCCAGGCATCCAAAGACGCCGCAGCTTGGGGACAGCGCAGGGCTCTCCAGAGCAGATCAGTGAGCTGTGTCCCTTCTGCCATCAAAACAGACCCACACGCAGGTCCAGTCACTGCCTGGTAATGTACTGGGAAGAAGTATGAGGAAAGAGGAGAGACATCTAAACACAGGATGATGCTGGAGGGTGAACAAACAGGTCTGCTCTTTCCCAGAAATTAAAATATTAGTCTGGAAATGAGGTGGCTTCCTGAGCAGCTTCATAGCGATGGTCTGGGCACCCTCCTCACTCGGGGTGTCTCACCTGTGAGTGGAGCACACATGCGGTCCTGGTAACTCTCCACGTCCCTGGTCCCGCAGCAGCTCTGGAGAGGATGTGTTTGTGGGCTGTCCCACCCTCCGGCTGGGCTGCTGGTGAAACACGCGTCCAGCTTGAGAAGCTGCTGTAGACTTTGGGAGCCTGGAGGCCAAGCTGCTTTTCTGCCTGTTTGCAGGGTGTCAACCTGTACGTGAAGAACCTGGATGATGGGATAGATGACGAGAGGCTGAGGAAGGAGTTCTCTCCGTATGGCACCATCACCAGCGCCAAGGTGAGGGATTGGGGCTGCTGATGGGGCTCCTGGGGTCAGCTGGACGGTGCACCCAGCCCCTTGGAAATGGATCGGGCTTATCATCCTGTTGAGCTCTGGTTCCCTGCTGATGGCTTGTATCTCAGGCCAAGTGTGAAGGGCATGTCACTTGTACCCCACGCTGTCCTGAGGACCTTATTGATTCAGCAAATATTCTGCAGCTTTGAATTACCCCAGCCCCAGTGAGGTTCAGGGTATGGGACCTTAAAGCCACATCACTGTGAATATTGCAGAGCCGCTCTGCGGTTCGGGACCAATGTGACACTGATACAAATGGAAATGACCCAAAAGCCGCCTTGCTCTGGGGAGAGTGGGGTTTGCCTGGCTGACAGGCTGGCCTTTTGCCTTCTGGAAAAGCATTAAAAGTGTCGGCCTTGCCACCAAGGCTGGTGTCAAGCTTCTCCTGAAGGCTGTGCATATGGGTGCAGAGGGATGGTCTGGCTTTAAGGTCAGCTACCTGTAACCTGCCAGCTGCTGGGGACAGATGCCGCCTGGCCCTCGGGCAGGGCACGGTGTCCCACTGATCCCCAGCCCTTGCTGGCCTCTGCAGCGTTAAGCACTGCAGCGTTGCTGGTCTATGGGTCCTGCCGGGCTGGGGCACAGACCCCCTGGAAGATCACAGGCTGCAGATCTTGGGCTTGCCCAGACTCTGCCATCTCCATTTACCAAACCTACTGGTTTTGCCTGAGCAAATCCTCCCCTTCCCTGGGGAGAAACCTCTCCACGGAGCCCCACAGGCGCAGCCCCATCCATCCCACTCTGGGTGTGGGGGCTGCAATGGGGTGCCTGCGGGTCCCACACACCCCCCCACCATGCCGTGCTTCGTGGGTGCTGTGGTGATCTGTGGACTTAGTTGTCTTGTTCTAATCCAATTTTAGGTGATGACAGAGGGTGGCCACAGCAAAGGGTTTGGGTTTGTATGTTTTTCCTCCCCAGAAGAGGCTACCAAGGCCGTAACAGAAATGAATGGGAGGATCGTCAGCACCAAGCCTCTCTACGTCGCGCTCGCTCAAAGGAAAGAGGAGCGGAAAGCAATCCTCACCAACCAGTACATGCAGAGATTAGCTACCATGAGGGCTCTGCCCAGCCCTCTCCTGGGCTCCTTCCAGCCCCCCCCGGGGTACTTCCTACCCCCCATCCCCCAGGTGAGTCCCAACTCCCGAATTTACCCTCTGATGGCGGAGGGGGGTGGCAGTCGGGCCAAGGAGCATATCTCGGTTTGTATGGACCCAAGCACATGCTGGCGTGGGATCAGTGCTGGGCTTCTGCGTAAGCAGCAGGGCTTGCCAAAACGCTGGTGGGGTGTGGGTGCTGCAGGCAATGGGCTGGGGATTTAGTAGCTACCAACTGCTCCTCAGAGGAGGGAAGCAAGGAGGAGTTTGGTGGGAGGGTGTGAGCATGGAGAACAAGTCCCCTGATGAAAGGAGGGGATGGAGAAGGGTTGTAGAGGTGCAAAAGCTCATGGGGAGGACATAAGTGGAGCAGCTGGAGGACAGAGGCAGCAGGACTGGAGGTCGGTCTTTAAAAGTGCTCTGGCACACTGCGGAGCGTGGGTCTGGCTCACTTGTCTGCGCGCAGCGGCCGCTGAGATGCTCTGGGTTAGATCTGGCTCGGCTCAGCTCCCAAGTCACCTTGGATAACATGTTCTCCTTTCCTAGCCACAAACCAGAGCTACCTTCTACAGCCCCAGCCCAGTTGTCCCAGTCCGTCCTGCCACTCGCTGGAGTGCGCAGCCCTCCCGGCCTCCTCGTGAGTCAGCCTGTCTCTCCCCACGGGCTCTCGGTGTGAGCTGGGCTCGGTTAGGGAATGAGGGTCTCTAAAAGCAGCACAAAGCATGTAACCACAGGGGGCTGTTGCCTGTAGAAGTGTGTGGGGGTTTGGTGCAGGGGTCATGGTGATGGGCACCGAGGGATGAGACCTCGGGGTTGACCCCAGAGGTGAGGTGCTCCCAAGGTTTCCCCAGCCACAGTCACTCCCCCACCACGTTTCTTTCCATGCCTTTTCTACCAAGAAGCTTTACTAATTGTGCTCCATCTCTACAGCAGCATATCCTACAGCTACCCCCATCCTGAGGGCTGCCGTGCCGCCCCGGCGCCTGCTGTCCAACATCAGCACCATGAGACAGGCTTCCACCCAGGTGCCCCGCGTGCCCCCCCAGGCCCAGAGAGTGGGTGAGTGCGGGAAGGACCTGTCTTGGACATCACCATAGTGGCCATGTGTGTGGGCAAGGGCGCTTGCCACGAGCTTGGGTCTGCCTCCAAAGGTGGATTGGCTTGTGGGATTGCTTGTGGAGGAGTCTGGATGGTGCCCTCAGGTGTGATGGGACTGGAGCAGTGTCTGTAGTAAATAAGTACGTAACTTTTGGGGAAGGTTGCAGTCTTTCAGGTAGCAGGACAAGTCTCTGATATGCAGATTGGTCTTGTTGGCCACTGCTCCTTAAGAACATTTATTAAATATGATGATGCAGCTGCGACGCCCTAGGCTTAGGTAGAGGTTGGGAAAGAACCTCCTGGGCAGGAGCAAAGCCTCTGAGCTTCTCACCAGCTCTAGCTGAACTGCTGCCACGGCCAAGCCTCCAGTAAAACATGCTCATATTAGGTGTTTGGAGCTGTGGCCCAAGAACCAGACCTTGCTGGCATCCCCAGTGCCTGGCTGTGCTGGGGCTGTCCCTGTGTCCCCTCTGCCTTGCAGCGTGACATGCAGGGCTGGTGGGGTGGTGACCACGCTGCTGTCCTGCACACAGTGCCCAGAGCACTCCTCACCCTGAGGGTGCTTTAACCCCATGCCCGTCCCGTCACCCCTCTGCCTTTCATGTGAGGGAGGAGGAGGATGCTCACTGGGGCTCACAGCGTAGCCCCCTCTGAGGCTTCTCCATGGACAGGCTTTGAGGAGAGGCAGAAGGAGCCCAGGTGGAAGTTGCCCACCTGGTGAATGGGTAAAGGCCTGAGGTCCCCCAAAACGTGGGACCGTCTGGTGGGGCAGTGTCTACCTACCCCCCTCACGGCTTTGTGCGATTTAGCTCAAGTGGTCTTTGGCATTGAGTGTCTTATCGCTTGTCACTGGGGGACCAGGAGGGCTGTCTTTGCTTTGTCCCTCTACTTTTGCCCTCGTCCCCTTGTTTCTCTGCCCTCACCTCCCTGCAGGAGGGGAACCAGGGTGAGCTGGGGGCTGGGGGCACTTACTCTTGCAGCCCGCCCTCCTCGGTGCTGTGCCCGTCCTCTGGCTGCTGATGCAGACGGGCATTTCTGGAGGAGAGACGAGGAGGCCTAGGTACCTTTGCCAGCTCTCCTGCCCTCTGCACAAAACCAGGCAACCCCAGCCCATCAGGCAGGATGGCAGCACCCTGCCTGTCCTGGGGAAGCTGCTTTTGGCCTGGGGGCTGCTTTGAGCCCATGGGGGGATTTTTTCAGGCCCTTGGGCTGAGAACACTGCCCTTGTGGCTTCAGCCTCCCTAGTGCAGGCATGCATTTAATGGACTCCTCCTTAGAAATGTTCCCATCCTTGTTACAGCCAACATCGGGACGCAGACGGTTAGCGCTCGGGTGCCCTCCTCGCCCACCCTGCCGCGGAGCACTCCGCAGTACAAGTACTCCTCGGCCATCAGGAACGTCCAGCCGATGGGGCACGTGCCGTCTGTGGTGGCCCCGCAGGTAACCGCTCTGCGGGCTCCCGGCTTCGGCACGGCCACCGCAACGTGCATCGGTCCCGGTCCTGCTCTGGGTTAATGCAACTGCTGACCCCAGGCAGCCCCGTGGCTCTGTTCATGACCGGTGCTACAGAGACCTTTCCCAGGGGCTGCTGGGGTAACTGGGGCTACAGATCCAGTAGCCACACAGCTGTGATGCCTGGCTCTGGCTTTCCTGGAAGCCGGCGTTTGGATACAAGCAGACAAGGAGTCTGCATCAGTATCTTGGAAGGGTGAAATGCCCTGCTGCACCTGGGGACCAGCACCATTCCTGCAAGCCAGGCAATTCGCATATCGCTTCCAGCGTTTCATTGCTGCTCTCCTCTATTTTTTCTCCAGCTGGGAGAACCTGCTGTGCACGTCCAGGGGCAGGAGCCGCTGACGGCATCCATGCTTGCAGCAGCCCCTCCTCAGGAGCAGAAGCAAATGATAGGTGGGTGTCACGGCTGCTCTGCTGGAGGAGGTCCAGCTGTGGGACTGTGCGTGCATGTGGACTTGCATGCACTGGGGAAAACTTAGCTGCTAGGAGAAGCTGTAAGCTTTTCTGGGACTGCTCTGGTATTTTGCTGCTTTAAAAAAAAATAATTGGGCTGTGTTGGAAGGGTATGGAAGCAGCAAAACCACTCCCTGTCTCTGTTAGCTGCCTGGCAGTGAGACAGTGTCTGATGAAGCTCTGCAGGAGAGGCAGAGCTCCGTGCTGCCAGGCTGCATCAGGGCATTTATGATTCCCCTGAACTCTGAGCCATCTTGCATCAGGGCATTTATGATTCCCCTGAACTCTGAGCCATCTTGCATCACCACTCTTGGGTGCTGATGAACAGCTTGGCGGCCGTAGGGGCTATGGTCAGCTCTGCCGCATGGTCCTTGGGCTTTGGGTGCAGTCTGGTGTCCCGCTGGCTGGGCGGCCGGTGCCCGTCGCGTGGGAGGGGATAGCTTGCCTTGCTGCAGGGAGGCTGCCCTGCTCTGCCTGCCTCACGAGCCTGGCCCAGCAAAAGCACAGCAGGTCACGGACCAGCTCTTCCCTCCCTGGGAGGAAACTGCTCCTGCAGAAGCAGACCTCTTCCCGTGCACACTGCTGGGCAGGCAGGGACAGTGCTTGCTGCTCCACTGCCCTGCTCCCTCGGCAGGTGTCTGGCTTCACCCGGGAGCTTCCCTGCCTGCAGCTATTATTGCTGTGACATGCTAGAGTGGGTTTGCTCGTGAGCAGTGACATTTCCCCCACCATCCTTGTATCCCTTTTCAGTTGAAAGGACAGAGCTGGGAGGCAGGAGGGCTTGCACTGGGTTTTAAAATGTTGGAGGTCTTGCTTAGTGCTGATGTTCTCCTGGTGTTTGGAATAGGTGAGCGCCTCTACCCTCTGATCCACACCATGCACCCCTCGCTGGCCGGCAAGATCACTGGGATGCTGCTGGAGATAGACAACTCTGAGCTACTGCTGCTCCTGGAGTCCCCCGACTCCCTGCGCTCCAAGGTAGGAGGCACTCGGTGCCTGAACAAATCACATCCCAAAGGGCTACCTGCCTGCTGCTGCAAGGAAGGGTGATCGTGGCCCAGCAGATGGGCAAAGGATGTTGATAGGTGTGGGAAGAGCAAGTACCCGCTTTTTTTTTTTTAAGTGAAAAATGAGCGGAAAGGTCCCTGGGCTGATGACGTCGCCTGAACACCTGCCCGCCTTCAGCAAAAGGGCCAAGCTCTGAGGGCGGTTTGGATGTGGCTGGGAAGTGAGAGGGGAAAAAGCAGGGTGGGACCACCCCTGGAAGGAGAGGGCAAAATGTTCTTTCCTGAGAACAGAAGTCAGATAAATACTGCCTCTCTGAAGCATTTCTTCAGTTTCCTCCTTAATCCTGATGAATATTTAGCTTTGGTTCCCATCAAAACAGTTGCGGTGAATTGCCTCTTTGGAGGCAGGATTCTCTTCTACCTTTTCACTGACATGTGTTTGAAGGAGCATGGGCTCTGCTGGGTAGTGTCAGGCACTTCCACCTATGGAGAAGTTTGGTTTTTCTCTCTGTACAGTTCTGACTCCTATAGAAAAGGTGAGATGCCCCAGCATTTTCCTAGGGAAGAGACAGAAGAGTTTGTAAGCTGATCAGTCTCCTGCAGAAGCAGTAGACTTGGATTTTATAATTATTAAAGTTCTTTACACAGACCCACTTCCAAGAGGTAGAGGACAGGACCTGGAATATTGCATTTCTTGTGCCGTGTGCTCCTGTGTTGGAGCAACTCAACTTCTTCCCCTCCTTGTGCTCTCTGTTGTAAGATTGAGGAAGCGGTTGCTGTTCTCCAAGCGCACCAGGCTACCGAGACATCGCACAAGAGCAGCACCGCGGTGTTCCTGCAGTGACTCCAGGTAGGTGCGGGGAGCTGTTGCAAGTGTTGGGGGGGTGTGTGTGTGGTGTGTTCAGGGTCTCTGGCTTCTGACTCTGAAACTGGGAATTGGGTTTCTTGTCCAGATCAAGTATGGCTTGATGAGCAACGTCAGTATCTTTGACTGTAATATTCCACTTCTTAAACCACATCTTCCATTTTCTAGACTTAATTGTATGCGGAGACATGGTTCTGTGTACTTTGACGATGTTCACAAGGGCAATGACTCTGCAACCAGGAAGGAAGATAGGAAAGGATCTTGCTTTTCTGTAGGTCTAGTAGGGACTGGCACAATCTTTCCTGGGATTTCCCAGTGGGTTTTTTGCAGAACCTTGTCAGTAGATACCCTATAAAACGTTGGTGGTCCTGTGTGGGCTTGATCAGGAGAGCTGGTCCCGTGGAGGGTGGGACAGGCTCATTAACAAGCAATTCAGACTCTCGCGTACCCCTTTGAACATAATATTTTCTTGACTTGTGATCGCAAGGAAACTGTGTGTTAATCCACGTTCAGGTGAATTCTTGTCTGGATGAAACTGAGCAGTTGAAAATTGCATATGTGGGTTCTTTTGGTGTTGTTTTTTTTTTGTAGACTTCAGGACCGAGAGCGAGCCCCGAGAACACTGCCTTTGAAGAACAGCAGCAGCAACCCCACCATGCTTTTGGAATTACGCCTGTACAGTGACCCTGGCTTGTCTTCAATGCCCCATCCTGGTTTTCTTGTGTGTATTGTAAACCCTGCAGAATTGCTTCCTCCTGCACCTGTAGAAAATCCCCACATTGATTCTTTTCTTGCTACTGAAAGCATCTTGTGAAATGTAGTGTGGAACCCAGCCTGGTTCAGTTGCCCAGGAAATGACAAGTGCTGATGAATCATAATTTTTAGTAAATTTATTGGGTTCTGTAGTTTTATTTGTTCCTGTAGCTGACACTAATAAAGAACTGATGCTTCATCCCCAAAGCATGGGTTAGTTCCCTTTGCAGAAAGACCGCAAATACTTCTGCTCTGTTTCATGCAGGGATGGACTTGGATCAGGCTGCTGTAATTAGTGTTTGAAGCCTGTGACGCTGGTGGAGCAGCAGTCCTAAGAGCTGACAGGAAGGGACATGGAGGATTAAATGAACAAATTGCCAACCAACAGGCTCTCCTGATCCTTTCTGACTCTTTAGAAGGATGGCTTTAAGCAAATTTCATACTATCTACCTGGATTTTATCCTTTCTAGCTAGCTATTTTTAACTTCCTTTTAAAAGGCATCATCTTCCTGTGGTTCTCCTCTGTAACGGACCTTGTACGCCTGCAGGAGTACTGGCACCGAGTGTCTCCTGCTGGACACCCCGCTGTGTGTGTGTGTGTCTGTGGTGCACAAGACCCAGCTTTTGAGGTATTGTGGAGTAGCTGTAAATCCAAAGCTGCTTCTCCAATGGTGTGTGTTCCTGACCAGTGGTTTCAAGGAGTCACTGATGGGCCTGAAAACATTCATAACCGCATTGCGTCCCACTGGGATACTCCCTGCTTGCAGGGGTAGCTGGGACCTCTTATTACTGCGTTCTGCTCTCTGGGGCTCTCCCAGAGGATGTTGCTGTTGTCATCCTGGCCTTAATGCTCTGCTCTTCCTATTCAGGAAAGGAATTTCAGTCCCTAGAGGCTCCTTGGTACTTGAGACTGGCGATGTATTGACCTTACTTGACTGCTGGCTTCCCTGAGCTGACAGGAGCACACCTCCATCAGCACCACCTACCTTCTTTCTGTCCAACTTGTGTGCTGGTGTTGCCGTCTCGATCTTCCTTCTGTGCTATATCATACGCTCACTTCAGCTTGCTGCTGAGTCACCCCTCCTACCTCTTGTTTTTCTTCCAGCATTTTAATAGAATCACTTACACATTTGCTCCTGCATGGTGTCTGCTCTGCTCAGCTGGGACTCATCATTCCTTTTTCATGCCTTTTTGTTCAATTCTTCCTCTGACCTCCTTAAATATTTCTTTTCCTCATAATGGATGCTTGAAGTGTGCACTGTTTAGATATCTCCTCAGTGAGATATTTATAAAGAACTTTAATCCACTTAATACACAGGGCCTTTGTTTAAGCTGTTACTTCTCCCTAAGTGTAGCTGGTTGGAAATTTTTTATGCTTTGTCTCCAGAGGAAAGATGTGTATTTGCATGAGTGTAATGCATATAAGAAGCTGGAATGGAACTGTACAGTTAAGCTTCATTCTGCTGTTGACTAGCTTGTTTCTGCAACCCTTCTTCAGGTGTAACAGGCCAGTTCAGGTGAGCCTGTGACACCACCTACAGTGCTAGATCGCTTGGCTTGAGAAGGCAGCTCTAAAGGTAGAGGGAACGCAGGGACATCAGAATAGCCTAAATAAGGACATGAACAAAGACCAGGGCCTCTCAGATGTTTATCAGAGAAGATGAAGTTGGAGCTTGGATCCCCATGTATGCTGGAAGATACTGGAAAGTTTTCAGAGTAGCTCCCTGGCTGAACTCCTCATGGAAGTCTGAGGCTTTGGGGAGCTGAGGCAGAAGCAGCAATATAAATGCAAATCTGGAGCCTCTAGTTTGGAATAGTTGCTGTGGCTTTTGAAAGGGGCGGTTGAACGTGTGCCTCTGACAAGCACTCTCTGGCTGCCTGTGTGGACAGCACATGCCTGGGAAGCATCCTACACTAACGGCAGCATGGCTGCTGGAACGGAAGGGGAGGGGGCAGCAGAAGTGACCCGGGCTTGAAGTAGCACGTCTTGTTGCTGTGCTTGATCTTTGCTTGATTTTTGTCTATCTGGTGGTATTGCTGGGGAAAATCTTTGAGATAAGGTACAAAACCGCATTGTTGTTGCTGAGAGAGGAAAGAGATGGTGAATACTGCTGCTTAGAGATGTTCAGTTGTAGTTGAACACTGCACGGATCTGCCACTCCAGATAACCGCAGGGCTCTTAAGAGCTATAACTTAAGTGAAGCCAGTCTTCCTCCTGTAGTCTGTGACCTTCCTCTACTTATCTCATGTCGTGGTTTAGCCCCAA
>VZTV01066773.1:0-10629 GCA_013400875.1 Anhinga rufa
TGTTCTTCTGTCATAAAGATATCCTGGCCACCTAAGTACAGGGTGAAAAAAAAGCTATTACTTTTGATGAAAAGAGGTCCACTGCCTCCATCCAAAGTTCAGGGCTGCATTCTCTTCTGTTTCCTTATTTCCCTTTTCATGTATATCTAAGAAGGGCTTGATGAGATGCAGTGCTGGGAGCTGCTTATTGCATGGAGGTGAAGGGCAGGAGACACAAAGCAGTGCAGGCAACCAAGGAGGAGCAACACCCCGATTCTGTCTGCACTCAAGGTGGGTCCAGGGTGAGAGGGGAAAATAGAAGAACCTCAGCCCTTTTCTTAGAGCCTACAAAGCAGCAAGAAACACAGCTCTCAGGCCAGGCTACTCCTCCCTGACCCTGGCTGCACCTTGGGCAGGGAGATGATGGGTTGAGAACAGGCTGCACTGCTCTGATGGATGGTGGTGTTTGTGCATGGGGGACACTAGGGTGGACTGTGTCCCTGTGGCAGAGTTTGTGCTGGAGATTCTGTCTGTGTGGAGCTGCTTCACTGCTTTCTGTGGGGAATATAATTCCCCAGCCTGGATTTTCAGGATGCTCATTCTACGGGAACATTAGAGGCTGCTACAACTGTGTTTTTGTAGAAGCCCTGCAAGGTGGCTCTGTCAATACTAATCTCAAGGCTAAGGTGGTAAATCCACTACTTATAAATCTGTCCCTTGCCCTGGTCTCTGCAGCAATCACAAGGTGATGTGTAGCATATACACTACTTATCTTTTTCTTTTGTTGGTTAAAATTGTCAATGATGACACCAATGAAGAGGTTCAATGTGAAGAAAGACCCAAAGATGATGAAAATCACAAAGTACAGGTACATGTATAAATTACATTCCCATTCAGGCTGCTCCTCACACTGCAAAGGGAAAAGGGAAAACGCAAAAATGACACCATCTCTGCACATGTCACAATATTAATGCAGTTAACAGAAAACTGTCCAATAAAGATTATGAAGCAGGAAAAACAGTGTAACTCCCACTAGCAGAGTCAGCACTCCATGGTCTCTGTTTGAAGTTTGCTACTGGCATCTGCAATGTTACAGTCATTTCAGCTACATTTCATAACATCGTCCCAGTAATCACAGTGCTTCAGACAGTGCAACTTCAGAATAAATCCTATAAAATGTTCTCAGTCTGAACCCAGAAGGGGAAAAGAAACAGTTTTCTGATTATCCCTAATCTTACATGAACTGATGGTACTTATAAAAAGCAAAACTATGATCACAGGATAATTAAATTCTACTTAAAAACACTGGATTGAGAGTCTGTGTATTTAGAAGTACAATTTTTCTTTTATGAAGGGTAGAAATGAATAAGATCACTTGCTGAAGGACTGAGCAACACAGTCCAATAGCCTCAGATCACATGTACCACATCTGGCAAAAATGCTCAAATTTGCCCCACCAGCTCCAGGTATCTAACCAACATGCCAGAAGCTCTCATTTCCCTAAATGCCACATTTTCTCATGTGTAACCTATGTGTTTAATTCAGTGGCGGGGAGGATACACACACATGTACATGTAGTACAAGAAAAAAATCAACATCATGAGCTATGTTATGCAAACATAGCTCCTTTGATGTCATGAGGAGTTTTCATCCCTTATTTCACCATTTAGGGCTTGACTCCCTGTTACTCAGTTCAGACTGCTAAATTCCAGGTACCCAGGGTAATCTCATTCCTTTAATATTATCAAAAGAGCTACAACATCTCCTTCAATAAAGAAAAAAAACCAAAACTAAACCATGCACGATACAGCAAAGGAAAACCCCCTTTTTAATTTATTTTTTTTAAAGGAAACCTGAAAGCTGAATGGATTGTAGGTAGGAACTGGTTGCCAGTGCAGGACAGTCACCAGCACCCAGAGCTCCAGCACCTCTCAAGCCAGAGCTGGAAGTTCACACCAGCCTCTTTCCCTCGTTGCAGAGAAGAAACTTGCTGAAGGTGAAGATATAGAGGTGGTTGAGGATGGGGATTATAAGGGAATGTAATTTAAACCCAGTGCTTTTAAAGAGGTTCCAGTTATCACAACTTAGATCCATGGAAAATATGGCAGTCAGCGGGGAAAGTGGAAGAAAGAGTGGACAGTTTAGGGTTTTGGTAGACTCAGTCTCAAGCTGGATGTGCCTTTCTGTGCTGGGAGTTTTGCAGTATGAATAGATAAATCAGTTCTGTAGAACTGAGGGCTGCATTTATTTTAATCTCAGGGCCATAATGCTTCAGTACCAGCTGCTAAAATTGAAGGTCGGCAACTGTCCCAACCAGAGTAAGACAGGGACTGGCAACCTGCATGTATTTTGTTGTTGTTAAACACCATGAATGCTGCAAAAGCCAATGGAAAAGAAAATTATTCATTTCCTTGCAGTGACCTACCTCTCGTGAATCCACTGCTGCATACATAATGTCCATCCAACCTTTAAATGTGGCCTGAAAAAAACCCCACAAAATACATAATTAAGCATATTAAATAAGCATATCTTGAAATTATGATATCATCTCTGTGATGAGTTTTCAAAATGCAATGTCAAGCATATTCTTCACAGTTAATGAATTCCCTCTCCTCTAAAACAATATGTATCCATGAGTTTATGCTCATTTAGACATATAAAAATCATTCTAGAATGGTTTTCTCCCAGATTCTCTCATTCATATTTTCTGTTTTTCTGCAGTTGTAGGGATAAAACAGAGGTTTTTAAAAGAGATTTTAAAAGAGAGAAAACATAGCAATTAAGTCTTTGGAAGTCTTGACCTTAAGAAATTCAAGTAATGAAGAGATACGGCTACACAGGACAACTCAGAGTGCTGTCCTGCACAAGTCTCAGGCCAGGTGAGATAGGTCCCATCCATCTTGCTTGTTCAGACTGATGGGCAGTAACTACATGACAGGATCCCACTGAAGCTTGGATTCTGCCCTCTTTTAAAATGGGGTAAATCAAGGCAATGTCAAAGCCCAGGGAGATGCATAAATCACAGCTGATTTGAAAGGAGCAAAGGCAATCAACACCTGCTGTGAGCCTGGCCCTGGAAGCTCCATTTGCTTTTCAGATTTGCTTTCTTTAAGTCAGGGTTTCCAATTATTTTTTTTTAATTGTTTAAACAAGGAGGGACTCCGGAGAAGTCAGTGCCTGTTACTGGAACCTGCAGTGGAGAAAGGACAGTGACAGTGCTCCTAGGAGAAACATGCAGCAGTGATTTTTACTACTCTGTAGTAAAACCATGACTCTCTGCTCTCAGCATATGCCTCTCATTAGACCCAGCCTGATGCCAAACATACCTGGCAGTAGGTCTGACTCTGGCCTAAGCCACATTACCTTTATGTTAGTCCTCTGAGGTTGTTTCTCATTTGAATTCTGACCCATTTAGACTTACCCTGGATATAAAAGCAGTGTGAGCAAATAATGAGTAATTTTTAGATTTATTGATTTAATTAGATTTACACTGGCAAACATGAAAGATCCATGCCCAATACTTTTGAATCCTTCTGACACTTAGGTTGAATTTTACCCCCTGTTGAAGAAGGACAGGGAGCTGCTTGAACAAGTCCAGCGGAGAGTCACAAGGATGCTCAGGGGACTGGAGCATCTCCCTTATGAGAAAAGGCTGAGAGACCTGGGCTTGTTCAGCCTGGAGAAGAGAAGGCTGAGGGGGGATCTCATCAATGCTTATAAATATCTGAAGGGCGGGTGCCAGGAGGATGGGACTGGGCTCTTCTCAGCGGTGCCCGATGACAGGACAAGGGGCAACGGGCACAAGTTGGAACACGGGAAGTTCCACTTAAATATGAGGAAAAACTCCTTTGCTGTGCGGGTGCCAGAGCAGCGGCCCAGGCTGCCCAGAGAGGCTGTGGAGTCTCCTTCCCTGGAGCCATTCCCACCCCGCCTGGACGCGGTCCTGTGCCCCCTGCTCTAGGTGTGCTGCTCATGCAGGGGGGTTGGACGAGGGGATCTCTGGAGGTCCCTTCCAACCCCTGCCGTGCTGGGATTCTGTGAACTTTTTCCATGGTGTGCAGGCAGGCAACTCCAGATAATTCTAGTAGGAATTTGGCCAACGGTTCCCTGGAGAAACCCAGGCATTTGTGTTGAGCTTGGTGCATCCAGCGGTTTTAGAAATGCTCCATTATACACTCTCTATTAGTAAATTAAATCCTGGAGGTAATACTGCCTTCCCTTTCCCTCTAAATACTACAGGGCCAAAGGAAAATGTTGTACAAGAGGTCAACAATCTTTCTCATGAAAGTATATATAAAATCACCTTTGAAAGGTTGCATTCATTTAAGAGTTTATGCCTCCAAAATCAGAAATCTTTCGAAAACCTGTTCCATGGTATTGTGTGTTAGAAAACACTTCAGATGTAAAGTGTTTATAGGAATGATGCGCAGTTTTATTGAAACAAACAATTATTTGAACCTCTTGAGCTACTCCTCCTTAACTCTTCTAATATTTTACTTTTTTGCTGTTCTCTTTCTAATCTGATGAAAGAGTTTCTGGTGTCATTACAGTCGCTTGCAGCTTCCAGCATGAAGTGCCGTTCAGGAAGCGTCGATGGGATGAAACAAGAAATCCTTTTCTCTGTGCAACAAAATGATATGATCTTAGCCTGTACTTTTCTCCCACTTGGGAGGAAATCTTTTCTCTTGAGTAGCTATTTTACCCCTTGATAGGTACCACAGACACAAGAGACTCTACTGCAAGGCACAGTGGTTTACAGCAATAACAGATGATGAAGTAGTCTGACAAAAATTAATATTAAGAGAATGAAGTACTGTGATTTTCTGTTTTTCCCAGTTGTCCAGAAGTAAGAGAATTAAAAATCCACAGGGCTCCTGGAAAGCTTCCCTAGACACTTCATCTAAAGAGGGTAAAACGTACTGAGAATGAAAGGAATATAACACTGGGAAAATAAATTATTTATCTGGAATTAGTGACCACTTATAGTCTGGATAAGGAAGTGACAAAATCTTCATGGGAGTGTTTGTGATATTATCCTGCCTGGAAGCTATCCAGAGAAACACCATTTTCTACTGAAACTGTCATGTGATGAGATTATCTACTGATAAACTCATCTTGGGATGGGATTACATTTTGTTATTTGACTTGTGGTTAGAGCTGCGATGCAGTAAATGAGTGGGGAGGAGGATAGGTGGGATGTCTCTGGCTGCCTTCAAATCGTTTATTGTGTAACCAAACGGTGCCTTAAAATAAAACAAGCCTTTAAATCTGTGAGGGGAATTTTTTTTCTAGAAAAGGACTGCAATAGTACAATAAACATGGTTGCTTTTGATGGCAGAAATACTGGTCTTCGAATTTCTGAAACGTTTCTTTAAGCATTACTATTGGTGAGAGGAACTTCTTAAAGCTAAAACAGAGCTACCCACAGTACAGCTGAACTACACACATTTAAGCTGGCTATGCTGACTCCACTATCTGCTGGCCTTTCTGGCGAATTTTTCAGTTCATTCAATTTCATCATAGTAGCAATTTTATACCAAAATTTATGGTTTATGTTGGTTTTTTTTTTGTCTGTTAAGACGATTTGCTCAGGAGGGCACCACCGAGCATTGGACCCACCAGAGCACCCCAGAGGTCTGCAGTGTGCTGAGTTACACGGGCTCCAAAAGCACTGCCGCTGCTCCCCTTGAATTTCCACCAGCAATTCCTCATGGAAATACTACATAGTCCTTGGCCTTTGGACACATGGAGAAATCTACCCTGGCGCACCAATTTATGGTTTTGTTCAGAAGCACAGATTTTTTTGCACATTTTGCATCCACAGTGAAAGCAAAATCCAGCATTATAGTTTATAGAAGTGCAAGAGATCATGTAACTCAGTAACTTTAGACACACACCACTGTCTCATGACCATGTTGTAACTGATTTACGAGCTCAGTCGTGACTTCAAACCTGGCATGAGGGGTCGATTTAACTCTACAGCTCCTGATTGTTGTACTGGTCTAGGAGTGCTTCTGTTATCTTCCCATGCCTTATCTGGGGTCCCAGAGTGACAGAGTTGTAGGACTTATTAGATGTAAGTCTGTTCCTGTCCAAGGAGAACTTTTCCAAGCAAGCCAGGTACTGCATGAGAGACAACTTGCTTTCTTGGTGTACTTCAATAGGTTGCTGAAATTTCAAGATATGTTGCAAAAAAATACATGGAGGCGATCATAACGTGAAGGGAAAGATTCTGTGAGGGAAATGCAAAACTCTTATTGGAAATTTAAGATATTTCTTTGTTCAGCTCAAATACAGATTTATAGAACACAGGTGCTGTGATCTGCAAAGCAATTCTGGGAACATAGAAAAAGCATTACTGAAGCACTGGGTTGTAGCAATAATTTTTTCCTGATAGATTAGGGTGTTAAGGGTGTTAAATCCCCAGAAGAGTGAATCATCCTTCTTGCAAATTAAAAAGTCGTGGTAAAAAAAGATCTTTTGCTCCCCATGAATGAGGCATTTCTCTTGCTTGTAGAGTGAGCAGAGGCTACCTCCTATTTTAGTAATCTGTTGTGAGACAGCCTGTTTGTTAGTTGAAGAAGCCTGAAACTTGACTGACCACATTAATGTTCCCTCAAACTCATTAATTCAAAATGAAATCTTGTGAACAACATGATGGGTCCTAAACAAGGTAGGAAAAGAATATAGGATATTTGGGGAAAGTTTCATGAAGCTCTCAACTACATTGTCAGAAAGTTTGCCTCTGGTTAGTAATAAGCCTTAAAGTTTCCATCGTAGGAACTTCTCACTTCTTTCAAGGATGCGGTAGAAATGAAGATAGACCATTTGTCTGTCTTCCATGGCAGATGGCTAGACATGCATGGCTATCTTGCATGGCTAGACCATGGCAGACAGATTTGTTTTACGCATTTCCATTTGGATTTTCAGACACATCCATGCATCCAAAGGTGACTTCAGAGTCATTGAAAGGGTGCGTTGCAGCAGCTGAAAATGTCAGTCAAAAGTCAAAAGATGGTCAAAAGTCAAAGTCCCACTTAAAAGCTCCTCTTTTGGACCCCAGAGGGTTGTAACCAAAATACTTATCTCATCATTGCTACGCACTGTCTCAGTGCGCACAGAGATGCATTGTTGTGTCTGTCTCTTTAGGAGAGCTGAGCTGTTAACTGATCCCCTGCGGTTCCTATGGTAGTTTGCTCATGAAATGCGACTCCGCGTGGAGGATATTTGGCAAGGAGCACCTGTAACCGACACTCCTCAGCTCGAGTCTGGCAAAAGATATCCAGATGTTTGGACCCCTTCTCTGTGGGTGTCATCTTTACACTTTATTGCCCCAGACTGTCATTAGCAACAGACATAAGAGCTCCAGGTGCAGGATGAAAGTTAAAATCAATCCCCTAATGGCATCTGGCTCCTGCTCTTCCTCCTGGAATAAGGAGCCAGCACCTGCCATAGAAGCTGAGCAAGGTTTTAGGGCTTCCTCATTTCCTGCCATAATCAGTTTGTCCAGCCTGCACAGGCTGTACATTTATGGCACTTCTTTTGTACTTCTGCAACTAGAAAACATACTTCTCTGCTACCCAATACAGGATCACAGTTTTGAAAGAAACCTTCTGGGTCATCAGGTCCATTTTCAGCTGGAAAAAAGCAGCACTAGACCGTCCCTTCATAAATGCGCTGAGATCCACCTTACAATGGGTTTTGTTTTTGCTGCCATCGCTAATCCCAACAGAAGGCAGTCCCACGTGCTGAATGCAGCCAGTATCACCAGTGTCAAGTGCCCAGGAACTGATACTGCAGAACAGTGGAAGAGACTGCTTCAAACACCCCTTAGGCAACGCCAACTTATGAAAAGTTGCAGATTTTCAGAAAGATGGAGCTTGAGTCTTGTAAAAGAAATGGTGAAAGAATAACAACTACTCTGATGGAGTTTTTTCACCAAACAAACTAGGCATCTGTTATGTAGTCATGGAGGAAATAAGAAATGAGGCATAAACCTGGAAATTTTTGCTCAGCTAGATTGGATGTTTAAATAAAAGACAAAGAAAGCACTATATAGAACAGAAAATCTAATTAAAAGAAAATCAAAATTAATTAATCTACCCTGCATGCATGAACTGAATATCATAATTACATGCAAAAGATAAAAGCTCTTGCTCTCATCAAGTTCAGCTTCATGTCATGGAAAGAGCCAAAAGTGGTTGTGCCCATTCAAACCTTTCTGCTTTCCAAAGGGTATGAAAGCAAAGACTTGATGGACAGCAGTCAGAAGATCTCAAACTCAAGTCTATGTGTATCGGGAACAGAGTATATAAGGATAAGCATTTCTACAAGAAAGGAAAGCTACTTTGTGGAGCTATTTCATGTGACTGTGACAAAGAAAAAAAGGCCTGGGATAAAGCAAATTCGCATCATGGGAAGAAGGGCTGGCAGATCTGATGGAGGATCTGTGGGAGGCTCATGCCCCCTTGGAAGGGCAGGTGGGGGCCTGGGGCACTACCCTACTGCATTGCAAAGGGTGGATGAATATATGTGACAACTGAATTGAGCTCCCAGCATGCAAGATTTTATCCCAGAAGCAAGGAATGCCATCACAGGTGCTTCAAGACAGTAACCTCCCTGTCCAAGGATGGAGTAAGGGATTTGTTTCACTGTGTGCATAAACTGCAACACAACAAACACTCCTAGTGCATATCAAGCCCTTGTCATCACTAGGCTTCAGAGCAGATTAGGAACAATGGAAATAAGTATCATTACCACTGTTTCACATGAGGGCCCCGTGGAATTGAAACACAAGGCAATTTGTCTAAAATCACCCAGCAGTCCAGCAGCAGAGCCTGGACAAGAAGATGGGGTCTCCTGTGGCTCTATCCATTAGGTTGCACTGCATCACAACACAGTAAATCTCTGTGCATACAACCCGTTTGCCTGTGGTTTACATTTGCTGCTGAAAAAGGTTGTAAACATGGCTTACTTCTGTAATATTGCCATTGAACCTCAGCAGTCTCTTCTCTGATACGCTCTTGCCACCTTTCCAGAGAGAGCAGGCTGTATGGAGGTACAGCAATATGATCACCACTAGGTTTCATAGCTAGGTTCAACGTGACTCATTACGTTTAGCAAGTGGAAAAGAGGTGAGGAACCAGAACGAGAGGCACCAGTGTCCTTCTTGAGCATCTCCATGGAAGGTAAGCAGAGGACTGTAAATTAAGATTTCTCTGTGACTCGAGCTTTATGCAATAACTTCAGCTGAGTAACTGAAGGTACTGTAACTTCATTTTTTCCTAGCAGGCTATAGTGAAGTCCCAGGCAGTTCAGGAGGGCCAGTGCACTCTGCCTGCATGAACAGTCTTTCCTGGACCGTGACTTTTTGTTTCTGGAAGTGAACTTTGCTCTGGATTACAATACTGACAAAATGGTCTTTAATTCACCTCAATATTCCAGTCACCTCCCAGAGGACTACATTAGTGATGCACCAGAAACTCAAATTAAAACTACAAGCTGCCATAAATATCTCTAGGCCAAATTAATATGCCAAATATGACGCATTTACGCTTGGGAAAGGCATTGCCCTGACAGGTAAGGCTGAAAAACCCAGAAAAACATAGAGGTTAACCTGAGCCTTTAAACTGATTTCAACAGGAACAAGCAACATTGGCTAATGTTAGTTTCCGGTGGTCACACTTACCACTTGTAGCAGAGCCAGGTAGCCAGCACCAACATTATCGAAGTTAACTTTAACTTTTGTCCAGTAAAACGTGCCTGACACATTATAGAGTATACAGTCACTCATATTGTTAATAATTTTAGAGTCTAAAGGCATATCTCCTTCTGTCTTATTAATGCACTTCCCAAATTTCCCAGCAAACAGGTTCACTCCCATGATGCTGAAGATGAGCCAGAAGATGAGGCAGACGAGCAGAACATTCATGATGGAAGGGATGGCTCCCACAAGGGCATTGACCACCACCTTGGGTGAAACAGGAGAGAGAAAACAGAATTCATGTCAGCACTTATACAGACACTTTGCTAACAAGCTGTTGTGCACCCTTGATTAATTAGGCTGAGCCCTCACACAGTGACAGGTGGCTAACTAACACTACCTAAGGAGCCAGACCACCATTAAAGGCTTCACACATGATTATTTTTTACCTCCTGTAATTGAAGAGCTAATCTGTTGGCATCCCACCCATGGGATGATGTTTTTTCAAGAGGAATCTTTTAATTCAGGAGCAATCTGTGAAGTCATCATGACCTCTCAGATCCTACTGGATAAGGCACTTCAGTCAAATCATCTCTAATAGTCATACGATTAATTGGAAATGGCTGGGGTACGGCACAGTGCCTCCAAATAGNATGGACAGCAGTCAGAAGATCTCAAACTCAAGTCTATGTGTATCGGGAACAGAGTATATAAGGATAAGCATTTCTACAAGAAAGGAAAGCTACTTTGTGGAGCTATTTCATGTGACTGTGACAAAGAAAAAAAGGCCTGGGATAAAGCAAATTCGCATCATGGGAAGAAGGGCTGGCAGATCTGATGGAGGATCTGTGGGAGGCTCATGCCCCCTTGGAAGGGCAGGTGGGGGCCTGGGGCACTACCCTACTGCATTGCAAAGGGTGGATGAATATATGTGACAACTGAATTGA
>VZTV01066793.1:0-11718 GCA_013400875.1 Anhinga rufa
GCTCCCCCAGCCCTGCCCGGGGTCGTGGGGCTGCCAGGCCTGAGGGCGGGGGGGGGCCGCGCTGCCCTGGCACGGGGAGGGGGTGCCAGGCCCCGCTCCATGGTGCCTGGCTGGCACGCAGGGGCCATGGGGAGGGCATTTGGCCAGCAAGGGGCCAGTGGCCGTGCACCCCATGCTACCCCGCTGTGCTGGGGTGAACCGGGGCACCCATGAGTCAGCTCAGCAGCAGCAACACTGTGCCACCCCCCTGGGCACTGCCACTCCCAGTGGGCCACCCACTCCCTGGTGCCACCCATCACATTCTAGCAGTGATGATGCTGTGACTGTGAGTGCCGGGTACAACACTACACCCATCATCCAGGCACTTTGCCCCCTCCATGTGCCCCTGCAGAAGGGTCCAGGCACTGCCCCCTGCCCAGACCCAGCCTGGTGGCACTGGGTGCTGAGGAGCCCCCTGCCCACAGCTGCACGCCAGGTGCCTGCAGTGCCATGGGGGCATGTGGGTCCCAAGAGCTTGCCAGGGCTTGGCTCACCCCAGCTGGAGCATCCGCCCTCCACAGCAGGCACCTGCCAGTCCCAGTGCCACTGGCTGGGGACGCAGGGACAAACTACACAAGACACAGGACTCAGACAGTTGTGCAGCTGCTGCTGCTCCTTTAGTGTGAGAGAGGCACAACTCCACATGGCAAGGCACAGGCACTGGCACCAGCACACTCCCCAGTGACCTGCTGAGGGCTGCTGGCCTCCCTGAGAGCAGCATGTCCCCCACCTCCTAGCTGGTGTAGCCTTTGGTCCTAGCAAGCATGGGGGTGGCTGAGACAGGGGGCATGCAGAGGCCCCCGCTCCTGCCAGGCACCATCCCAGGGTAGGACCAGGTAGGTGTGGGGTGTAGTGTTCAACCAGCTGGGGGGGGCCCACAGGGGAGCAGCCATGCAGGGGAGCTGCTGCAGTGCCAAGCGGGCAGGAATGGGCACTGCCTGCACCCTGGGGCTGGGCTGCCTGGCTGTGGCCACCCCCAAAGGGGCTGGGGCCCGCCCTGCCTCCCCAAAACACTTTCTCCCCCCTCCCCCCCCCGCCCCAAGCTGCTGTCAAGTTGCATGAAACCCCTGTGCAAAATCAGCATTGAGGTGCCTGCCTGTCCTGTGGGGACAGATGGACAGCAGTGGGGCATCAGGATAACCCACAGCGAGGTCCAAGTGCTACTTAGGGCTGCTGCGGCACAAAGAAGGGGGACGGGTGCCCCATTTTGTCCTTATCGTGTTTTTTTTTCCCTCTTTTAATCCCTCCTGGTGCCACAGCAGAGGCTGAAAGCAAGGCCTGATGAGGCCTGGTGGTCCCCATGCCCACAGCACTGGTGGCAGTGGGTACTGGCAGCCCACCCCGTCTACTGCTCCCAGCACCCCATACCCTGGCAGGGCACCATCCCAGGGGCACCCACCAAAGTGTCCCCCAGGAGAGGGGTGCACAGCACCCACCTTGGTCCCCTGCAGTGCCTCAGGGCAGCGGGGAATGGGTTAAGGACCCGCTGGCCAGGGCCATTGTTTCAGACACAATGGAGAGGAAAAGGATGCTGGGGGTGAAATTCCTCCATCTCCCACTGGACAGATGGACAGAGCTGGACAAACAGACTTGATGGAGAGAGAGGATGGTTTAACCCTTCCAGGCACTGTGTGGGAATGCCCTGGGGCAGCTGGGGTGGGGTGGGNGGCTTGTGGTGCAGCACCAGCTGCAAGAACAGGCACTTGTGTCCAGGAGAAGGTGGAGGGTCCCCACCAGCACAGAAAGACCCATGGGGGTGGGTGGGGGTGGCAAGATCTAGCCATCTGGTCCTGCTGGGCCACAGGGTGCTGGGTGGCTGTAGAGCCCAGGGCAGCTCTGTGGCACAACCCCACCTCCCTCTCAGCGCCTGGACTGGCATCCCCTCCCCTGCTCAGTAAACCAGAAAAATAAATAAAAGGCAGGGGCTGGACAGTCGGACAGATGCAGCGAGAGACCCCGAGGGGTTGGATCTGCTTTGGCAGCAAGCTGGGGCCATGGCCAGGATCCTAGGGGATGCTGGGCAGGGGGCTAGCAACCCTTGGGGGCCTGGCCAAGGCTCTCACGCAGGCAGAGGAGCTGCTCCTGGCCCAGCTTGATCTTCTCCTCCAGCTCCCGCTGCTCAGCGATGAGGGCTGACTTCATCTTGATGAAGTGCTGGTAGTCCTGGAGGTGCTCGGCAGGCAGGTACCGTGCCACCATGGCACCCACTGCCTCCTCTCGCCGCCCCACGTGCTCCTTCAGCTCCTTGGCATCCTCCAGCTGCGCCACCAGCAGCCGCTGCTTCTCCCGCAGGGCCATCTGCAGGTAAGACTGCAAGCATTGGTGGGGGGTCCCGCACCCCAACACCCCACGGGTGCCCCCCTGCCACGTGCCCACCTTGTCCTCGGCGGGGGCATGGGGCCCCAGGCTGCCCAGGGCGGTCTCTACCCGGGCCAGTCTCCCCGAGATGGAGAGCAGAAGGTTGACCACCTTGTCCAGGTCACCCACAAAGAGGCGGTACTTCTCAAACTCTCCCGGTGTGCAGAGGGTTTGCAGGCGGGCAGCCACATCCTCACCCAGCACCCCATTGGCACTGATGTCCTCCTGCAGCCCCCGCTGTGCCTCCCGCAGAACCGCCAGCTTGCGGCTTAGGCTCTCAATCAGCTGCAGCTGCCAAAGGGAAAGGGTCAGGGGTGACTGGGGCCACCCCCTGTTGGGACTGGGGGACTGGCCATGGGTGCAGGTGTGCCACGCTGCACTGGGCCCCACAGACCATGAGCATATGGCAATGCCCCCAGTTCCCATAAGCACCCAGTGATGACCCCAGTCCCCGCAAGCACCCAGCCATCTGGTGATGCCCCTGGTCCCCATGAGCACCCCATGGTGATGCTCCCAGGTCCCACAAGCACCCAACAATGGCCCTGGTTCTTGCAGGCATCTGGCAACATCCCAGCCACCCCTGCAAGCATCCAGCAGCACCCCTGACCCCTGTGAGCACCCGGCGATGTCCCTGGTCCCCGGGAGCATCCAGCAATGACCCTAGTTCCCCATGAGCAACCAATGATGCCCCGGTTCCCGTGAGCATCCAGCAATGCCCCCAGTCCCTGTGATCACCTGGTGATGGCCAGTGGGGAACCCCAAGGGCATCGACCCCAGCAGTGCCCACTTTACCTTCTCCACCAGCTCGTGGTCCACCTCCTCCTCCTCATCCTCCGAGCTCCCCTCCACCACCTCTGGCAGCTCCTTCACCTTACCAAGAGGCTCGGCTGTGCCTGCTGCCGCACCATAATACGCAGGGTAGGAGGTGGAGCTGGCAGTGCTCCCAGGGGGTGGTGAGATGGGCTCGAAGCCCTGCCTGTGGGGACAGGAGCTCAGTGCTGGGGGCAGCAGGGTGCAGCCTGTCCACAGCATGGTGCCTGGTGCCACACCAGCCCTACCTGTCCTGCGCCAGGGCCTCCAGGCGCCAGTCCTGCTGCAAATGCTCCCGCCAGGCCTGCCGCTCCCCTGCCACCAGCAGCTCACCCACCACCTCAGTGGCAGTGCCAAGGGGGGCAGAGGAAGCCAAGATGCTGGCCAGGGAGCGGTCCCTGCCCACCACGTCCCACAGCAGCTCTTCCGAATCCACGCGGTGGGGCTGAGGCCGGCCCCCCTGGCAGCTCGCCTCCTCCGCTGCTCTGATGCTGGGCTTGGGTGCCTCTAGGGTGGTGGGGCCAGAGCCACCATGCAGGGGCAGGGAGCACTCACCTGCCCCACGGGGGCCAGCCCAGCCCCGCTCCTGGTTCCGGCCAAGCCTTTGGGGCTGCTCCACCATCTCCCAGGGGTGCTTCGCCTTCGGCCGCTCCTCTGTGGTCCCTGCCGCCCTGCTGACACCCACCCAGGGGCACCCACGTCAGCTCCCCTGCCCGCCTGTAGGGGATGGGGACATGCAGGGCTATGCCCACCCCAGGGAAAAAGGTCAGGGACACCCCCCCCACCCTGAGAAAACCCCACAGCCTGCCCCAAGAGGTGTATTAGGATGCTCCAATACAGGGTTCAATGGGCCACGTGGCCCCAAAAGCCACCCCATGCCCAGGCTGTGCCCGCAGCCCCTCTCCCACCCCCACGCCGCAGCAGCACTTGCCTGCAAATCTCCGCACTGCCAGCATTGGGCTCAGGTGTCCTGCGGAGTGATCCAGGAGGCTCGCGTCGGGGCCAGGCGCCCAGTGGGGCGGGGGGGCGAGCAGCGTGCCCCCAGGACTTGCCCCCCTGCTCCCCGGTAAGGCTCTGGGACCGCTCACGCACAGCCTCAGCAATGCTGCGGCCTGGCACTGGGGCGGCAGCAAAGGCAGAGCTGTGCCCAGAACCATCTGGCAGGCGCTGGGATGTCCGGCGCTCCCTGTACTTCTCCCAGTTGGGAGGAGGTGGGCGGGGAGGTGGGGGGCCCTTCTTTTTGGGGATGCCAGGGGTGTCCAGCTTGGCATGGAGAAGGTCCTTCCGGTCGCAGCCCCGAGGGCTGGCAGGCTCTAGGTTGAGGTGGCTCTCGGAGAATGCTCTGCCCCGCAGTGGCCTGTGCAGGGGTTCTGGGGGGCTCTCAGGGGAGCGGGCCAGGCAGTCACCATCCCACGAAAGGTCGTGTGTGGAAGTGGCCCGGTAGCACGGCGGCCACTCTGGCTCAGCACTCTCAAAGCAGGGGCGGAAGGGGCCGAGCCTCGGGAAGCCCAGTTGGTAGCGGGAGAGCTCACTGGGGAGAGAAGGGGGCACCCATCCCCCCCAGACAGTCACCCCCCCCAGCAGCTCATGCCCACCCCTGCCTCAGTTTCCCCAGCCGGAGTCTCCCAGCCCTGCTGGCAGGGGAAGCCCAGGCTCTCCCAGTGCCCCTGCACTGGCCACAACTCCCTGGGGATGTCCCCAGACCCCACAGGCACCACCTTGCACACCCGGGCCCTGCTTACCCAACGTGGCACACGCCCCTGCTTTGCAGGGCACAGCACAGCTGTTAAGGGAGGTGCTTTGTACATCACCAACCAAAATCACAGCAGTCCCCACGCCTCACTGGCAGAGGTCCCCTCCAAGTGGCATGCACATCCTGGCACCCCATTGGCACCACCACTGGCCCATGGGTCACCCAACACAGGCTCACCTGATGGACTGGCTGGCTTTCCTGGTTATCGCTGGTGGCTCCCACTCATCCAGAGGGAATTCCTGCATGGGGGAAGGAAAGGAAGCATGAAAGCGGGGTGCCCTCCCCAGCACCCAGGCTCCCCAGCACACCCTGACCCATCCCCATCCCGGTGCAGTAGGCATGCAGGGGCTCTGCAGGACCCCCCGTGGGCACAGTACCCCTCCACCCCAATGCAGGCTCATGCTCCAGGGCACAGGGTGGTGGCCAGTGCTGCTCCCCAGCACAGTCCCAGGGGGCTCACTCACCGGGGCGAAAGCTCTTCGGGGGGGCCAGGCGTCACTCTCCTCCCGCCTGGGATGGGGGGCCGGACAGCAGCAGTCAGGGCAGCGCGCCCAGGGCTGGGGGTGGCAGCGGCAGGCATGGCCACGGAGCAGCGGTGGGGGGCACAGGTCCCCCCCGCAGTAGCGGCAGGGCTCGGGGCGCAGGGGACCCCCATAGGGGTAGGAGAAGCCCCGCAGGTACTCCAGCTCCACCGGCCTCCCCAGTGGCTTGTAGCAGGGGGGCTGCTCCTGGCAGCGCTCCGCATAGGGGCCGGCGGAGCCAGGGCGGCCAGGCGAGGGGGAGCTGTAGGGCTGGTCCACGGAGAGGCGGCGGGCATCCCTGTGCTCAGGGCCGGGGGGCTGGAAGGTACCAGGATCACCTGCTGGCGGCTTGCCCTGCCGAGGCAGCGCCGGCCGGCTGCTCTCCTCGAAGAACCGGCGGCGATCGGCAAAGGGCAGGAGGACGGCCTCGTCACTGCCCTGCAGCGGGGAGCTGGGGGCCACTGGCCCCTGGCCATAGCCCTCCAGCTCAGCAGGGTTGGGCAAGCACTGCCGTTGCAGCTTGTGCTCCGGGGACCAGCGCCAGCGGCCCCTGCCCATCGGCACCGCCCGCTCAGGGGACGTGGGCCCTTTGGGGACTGGCAGCGGGTCAGGGGTGGGGATGTCCTGGGCCCCCAGGTGGCCAGGGTTCCTGCCATCCTCACTCGGCAGGGGGCTGAGATGGTCAGCCGGGGCACGGGGTCCCTCTGACAGCATGTTGCCCTCAGGAGACTCGTCTGCCTCCTCCACTGGCTCCTCACCAGGCAGCGGGGCACCAGGACCCCGGCTCTTCTGCAGCTGGGCCTTGCGCCGCTGGATCTCGTTGCGCAGGCTGGTGGCAAAGCGGTCGCTGCGGCGGCGCATCTGAGCAGAGCGGTGGGGAGGACCCCCAGCCCGCCGGCCCCCTGCCCGGCTCTCCTCCTCTGCCGGCCCCTCGGTGCCGCGTGCTGGGCTGGCCTCCTGCCTGTCCTGCCCGCAGGCTCGCTGTGGCTCGGGGCAGCAGCGGCAGGATGGCAGGCGATGGCATGGCTCTGGGCAGAGCGGGGGGTCCTGGGCGGCCCCCGTGGCTCCCCGACGGCTGCCCTCAGGGTGCAGCGGGGAAAGGGTCCAGCGGTGCCCCTCAGGGACTGGTGAGGCTTGCCCACTGCCAGTGCCCACCTGGAGGGAGCGGAGCTGGGAGGCCAGCAGCTGCTCAGGAGCACTGTGCCGGTGCGGTGCATGGCCCTTGAGCGGGGAGAGCAGCAGGTTGTCACCCGCCACCGCAGCATCCGGCACTCGGTGCACACGGCCATCCAGGTATAGCTGGTCGCCAGGCTCCATACTCTCCCCCAGGAGCGGCTCAGCCGGGCACCGGTCCGGGTGGGAGCTCAGCGTGTAATACTGGTCAGTGGAGAGACGGTCCTTTGTGGGGTATGGCGCTGGCATCCTCCCACCCGCTGCCTCTACCTCCCTGTCCCGCTGGCAGAGGAAGGTGTCAGAGATCCACCGGCCCTTGGCGTGCAGCATATCCGCTGACACTGATGCCCGGCGTCTGTCCCCTCCACCGGCTGGGGCGGCCCGCAGGCTGTCCCTCCTGATGGGTGGCTGGGGGGGCACGGGCGCCCGCCAGGCCTCAGAGTGCCGGCTGGCAGGCGGCTCAGCCCCTGTGGTCAGGTAGCGCCCGTCAAGGGGCTTGCAGGGGCCTTGGAGGCCAGAGTCGACGGCGGCGGCCTCCTCAGGGCGGAGGGAGAGGGCGCAGTCAGAGGCGATGGAGCTGGCAGAGAAGGAGCTGTAGGCAGAGTCCCGCTTGCTGTGGTACATGCCCTGGTCAACGGGTGAGGGGTCCCCTTCATAGTAGGCCTGGCCAGGCTGGTCCAGGCTCTCCATGCTCCCGATGGAGCTGCTCCGGTCAGTGCTGCAGTGCCGGGACAGCGGATTCCACTGCATGGACAGCTCGCTGCCGCCCGGCCCCACACCGGTATTAGGGGTGCCTGCCGTGCACCCACCCAGCTCCCCACCAGCCCCTCCAATGGGCATGAGATTCCAGGAAGCCAACACCCCACCACCACACACACCCCCCAGGATGGGGGGCACAGGCTGACACAGCCCCAACCTGCCCTTCACCTCTGGGTTTGGGGGCAGCACCAAGGCTGCCCTGGCACTGGCAGGGGGAGCGGGCAAAGGGACACAGGGCATGTGTGGTTCTGGCCACTCAGGACCTGCCTGCTCTGGCAGAGGGGGCACTGGGACGCGGCAGCTCCTGGCCAGCTCTGGCGGAGCCACCACCCCTTCCTGCTGAGAGCTGGTGAGTAAACAGGCAGGGGAAAGGGCAGTGTGGCAGCAGGACACAGGGGGATGCCCAACAGCAGCATGGGCAAGCAAGCGAGCACCCACCTCACACCCATCCTGCCCTGACCCAAGCAGGTGCCCCATCTGCCCTCTCCCCTTGCACAGTCCCCTGGGTGCCCCCAGGGGTGGATCGGGGTTCTCACCTGACATCACACCCCGAGGGCCAGGAGACACTGAAGGCATCAGCGGGGCAGTGCATGGCAGGGGCATCGGGTTGGCTTTCGGTGAGCTTGGCCACATGCCAGGAATGGGGCCGGAGGACGGGCACGCTCCTCCTGCCAAGAGCAACAGCAGGAGAGGACAAGAATGGGGAGGAAGCTGGGCTGAGGAACCGGGGCTGAAGTCACTTCCTACGGGGCTTCCTGTCCCCCCCAGGCCAGCACCCGTCCGAGGAGGGGGACGGCGATGAGGAGGGTCCAGCCCTGCCAGCACCCGACAGAGGGCGGGGGATCCCACGGTTCCCCTCCACTGCAGGGGCTCCCCTGTCTGCAGAGCCCCCACTGCCAGCATCAACAGGGGACCAAGGACATGGCCCCAGCACAGCCCACAGGCAATGCCCTAGCAGAGCGAGGGTCCCTGCTGGGATTGGACTGGCTTCGCAGGCACACCAAGGGACCTTGGGGCCATATCTGTGTCCCTACTGCAAGCCTGCCCTTCCCACCTTGTTCCTCGGGTCCCTCATCATCTGCAGCAAGCGCAGGCCACATCACGTCCCCAGGGAGGGGTCCTGTGCCAGGCCCCATCCCACCCCCTGTGCCAGGCAGCCATGGGAGTCTTCCAGTCCCCCCAGCGCACACAGGCAGCGATGCCCAGTGCTACCACACAGACATGTGGGCAGATGCCATGCCCTGTACCCCCCCAGTGCCCAGTGCTGCCCCAGCATCCTCCGGGTGGACAGGGAGGGTGACAGGGACAAGCTGTGGGGTCAGCACAGGGGTCCCTCCTCCCCCAGAGTCCCCAAACTCACCATGGACGATGCTGAGCCCCGGCACAGTCCCGTGGCACCCCCTGCCCCGTGGGCAGTGCCCTGTGCCGCCCCAGCCTCTGGGTGCTGCTGGAGCTGAAGCCCAGTTGGGATGCAGCCGAGGAGTGGATGTGGGCGGGGGGCGGGGGGGTGGTGCGCTGCAGGGCCCCGCCCTGCCTCTCTTTCCTTTCCCAAGCAGGCGGCAGGCAGGAAGGGAGAGGAGCGGCCCCACTTGAGGATACCGCCCAGCAAAGGGTTGGTGAGCCCGCCACAGTGCCCTGGCTCTGCTGGCAGCACACCGGACTGGCGAACCCTCACTCACCACGAGGTGCTAGCAGCCATGGCGGGGCTGTCCCCCATCCTGTCCCAGCACGGGGCACCTCCAGGCTGGAGACAGGGGCACTGCCAGGCTCCCACCAGTCCCCCAGGCAGGTGATGCCCTCCCGGCCTTGGCGCCACCACTCCCCCTGTCCTCCCCTCCCCCGCAGCGCTGCCAACCTGCGGACGATCATCTTCAGGGTGCGGTAGGAGCCCTTGATGAGGATCAGGGCCTCCTGGCGGGACCCATACAGTGGCGTCCCGCTGATGTTCACCAGCTCGTCGCCCGGCTGCAGCTGGCAGGACAGCGCAGCCTTGCCCCCGTCCTCCACCTGGGTGACAGAGAGGGGCGTCAGGGTGGACACGGCCCCCCAGAACACCTCAGGGGTGTGCCGCTGCTGCCGGGTGCCGGGGGAGAAAGAGGCTTTGGAAAGGGGGTGCCTGCGCCCTGGGCACCGCAGAGGGATCTATGGCGCCAGGCTCCCCCCCTACCCCGGTCACATGAATTTCTGAGCAAGAAAAGGGCATCGGGGAGGGGGGGAGAACAAAAATGTCCCATCCCAGCAGATTCCCCCGCAGGCGCGGGCAGCACAAGGGCCCTTTGTCCGGCATGGATGCCAGCCCCCCACCGCTGCTCCCAGCCCCATGTCGGCCCTGCCTGGGCACCCGTGATTATTTTGATGCCCGAAGGATTCCATCACACTGTGTGTGCCCAGGGGATCCAACAGCAGGGGAAGCACCAAGCTGTGCCTAGCCCTGGCACACGCCTACCCCATCCTGGCACTCATGGCCATACTGAGCCTGGTACCCCATACCACCACGGCTTGGAGTACACAGAGCCACAGTGCTGCCGGCACAGAGGGGCCCCAGCCCACCCCCTCTGCCCCAGCAGAGTGGGCAGCCCTGGGATGGGCAGCGCCCAGCTGGGGCAGGCAGAGCACCCGGTGCTGGCACTCATTTCTGCCCATCCTGCCACTCCTGACAATCAGAGATCACCATGCCCAGCCCCTCGCTGGCAAGCGAGCCCGGCTGCTGGGTTGCGTGGTGGCAGTGGCACAGGGCATGCAGGCACGTGGGGTAGGGCCTGGGGTGCCCCATGCCCCCATGCCTGGCATGGATGTGGAGCTTGACCTGGCGGGACCCTACAGCCACCCGCAGGGTGACGGGCAGAGCTGGCCTGGCCCTGTGCCAGGGCTCCTGCGCCCACCCTGCCCTGTCGCTCCCAGCCCAGCAGAGAAACCAGCTCTGCCCGCAGCATCGTCTCTGCAGCCTGGCCTGGGTGGCAGCCAGGCCCCAGTGCCCAGGGGGCACCCATGGCTCCCTAGGGGGCACCCATGGCTCCCCAGCAGGCCAGCCACCATGCACATGCCCCCAGGCATCCCGTCCCAGCCCTGGTGCCGGGCAGGGCTCAGGGGGCCTCCCCCTGGTCGTGGGCAGCATAGCACCTGGGGAGCCAGGCAGGGGCAGCCAGGCCTCCTGCCCAGCCCAGCACTGCCCCATGGCTCTGCCTGGCACAGCTGTACCCAGCGCCCCACAGCTCTCCCAATTTTTCAGGGATCTGGGCATTGCAATGCCATGCCCAGCCAGGGCACAGACCAATTCACCTGCCTGTGCAGACAGGCTGCCCTCCCCACAGTGAGGCTGCCTTCCTGGCACCAGGGCCCCAGATGCCTACAAGGGCTCCCAGTCCCACCATGCACTCACTGGAGCACCTGGGTTTAACCCCTGCCATGCTGCTGCCCACCGCAGGCAGCTCTGGCAGAGCAGGCAGGCAGAGCAGGCTACACCTTCACCCCAGTCCTCTGCTCAGCTACATGCCCACCCTGTCCTGCCTGCCGCAGCCATGGAGCTCAGTAGTGACAGGTCCCCCTCCCCAGTGCAGGACACCGCTGGGGCTGCGCCCGCATCTGGGCCACCACATATGCCAGAACAGACATGGCTCAGCCCTGGCATTGCTCACCAGGAGCTAAATCTGGCACAAACAGCCCCTTGTTCTGCCTTCGTCACCAGTGAACTCAATGCTGGCAGCCAAACTCCACCGCCTGCTGCCCTGCCCGGCTGGGCCAGCCCCAGGCACTTCCCCAAGACCAACCCCGGTGTTCACTCTGGGCCCTAATGGTGGGCACCAGCTGGCTCACAGGAATATCTGCCTGCCCCAGG
The DNA here is from genome assembly GCA_013400875.1 of Anhinga rufa. Lineage (NCBI taxonomy): Eukaryota > Metazoa > Chordata > Aves > Suliformes > Anhingidae > Anhinga > Anhinga rufa. Next base: position 11,249 of record VZTV01066793.1, read on the forward strand.
AAAGACTTGTCTTAGAAGGAGTCACAGCCACAGCAGTGCCCAAACTGACCTCCCTCCTTGCCCCCAAAGTGCCCAGGGGGCCCTGTGCTGGGGAGGAGCTCAGCAGCCCCATGGAGCCCACGCCAGCCTGACTGTGGGACTCTCCCACAAGAAGGGAACCCACCCAGAGCAGGCTCAGAGGCCAAACTGTCTCATCGAGTGCTGCGACCCCCTTCCCCTTTCTGACGCAGGGCCTGGGGCCCCCCATACCACAGGCAGGGGCTGCCCCCTCCCTGTACCGGCCGGCACACACACACCCCCCCCTCGACCAGCCATGGCAGCAGAGTGGGTGCCCCGGGGGACCCTCCCCTGAATGCACAGAGCGCTGGAACAAGCCCCCTTTGTCTAGAGAGCACATGCGACGGCGGCAGCAGCCTGGCCAGGGGAGCGCGGGAGCCGGCCCCCCCCCCGGCCCGCTAGGAAACCCCCCC